>VZSG01000324.1:533827-645316 GCA_013398315.1 Nothoprocta pentlandii
AAAAAAAAAAAAAAGGAAAAAAGAAAAAGCAGCCCGCTAATATCTACCCAATATAAATCCAAGGAGATTCCCAAGCTACTACCCCACAGTGCCTTTTGCCACTGTTGTTAAACAAAAATACTTGGAAACCTCATTGTAAAGTGTTAAATTACAAATAAATTACAAAGCACCCAAACAGACCAGAAAGGCAAACCCAGAGGAAGTGCCTAGACAGAAAACGATACGATTGGCTTCCTTCCAGAGCGCTAACAGATCCCAGGACTTGGGGTCATGCTGCAGCAGCCTGCTGTCAGATAAATCTCCCGAGAAAAATGTAGAAAAGGTGCTGTGAAATAAGCTGAGTAAAATATGCAGTATTCTTACCCTTAATGTGCTTCCATGTGGGCAAGAAGAGATGGAAATTCTGTAATAGACATTGCATGGCATTTATGTGAAGAGCAATGTGTATATAGTACATTAACTTAATACTTTAATCCATAATTTTATCCAGAATTATAGACTTATGAATATATTTAAGGATGTGGATGTTGTTCAAGATCTCCTGTATGATTGTTTTAGCTCCTCGCTTTCCTCCCGAAATGGGATCTCCTCCCTTCTTTTGCCTGATCTGAAAGCAAGGAACCCAGCGCTCGGAGAAGGGTGGGCTGTGGGCCAAGGGGACGGGAGCTCTGGCTCACTGGATTTGTCCCCTGGCAGGACAGGTTGGCTGCACTGAGTTGGGGGGGCAGCAGGTTCTGCTGGACTGGTCTGTGTATTAACCCTCACAAGCCCACATCTCAGGTAAGCAAATAATAATGTAATATCAACTGGGTTTCTTTTCTTTAACAGCTACAAGTTGCCTCAGAAGTGGTTAGAAAATCCACATTTCCACATCTTTGCAAGAGGAGGGTGCCATTTCAGGTGTATTCTTGAGCTCCACTGACTGTCCAAGGGGATGGTGGTCAGTCAAACTCATTGGCATAGTTAAGATAAATACAGCGGTTACAGTAGCACTCATGGGCCGTGGTACTAACTAGTGGTGTGGGACCTGCAGTTGACTCCTGCAGTGTGAATACAAGGGTGGATTCTCCTGTTTGCAGCCCTGGCTGAGAGGCGGTGCATTGCCCTGCTGTTTTCTGTGAATTGTGGATTGGAAGAATCTCACAGGCATGGGTGAGGTGGAGTTCGGTGCTCTCCTCTGCCCCTTGGCAGGGCCAAGCTCACGAGCATGCAGCTCTGCTGCTTAGAGAGAAACTTCGAATCCATATGCTGAAAGAGGAAAGGATTAAAATGGCATCAAAGGTGAAAGAAGAAATTTTCAAGGTGAAAATTCTGATTCAGTGAAATTATAGCAGTAACGCTAGAGGAATGTGAGGGTGGGTTTAGGCAGTAAGTTTGGAGGCTGTCCATTTAGTGATTAAATTTGATTTTATACGTATAGGCAGGCTAAACCCTTATTATTGTTGTTCAAGAAAAGTACCTGGATTAATCATACCTGCCACATCCATCTTTTTCTAATGCCTGCTCCGTGTTTATCTGTCTGGCTGTGACTCCTACAGAGGAGAATTTCACCAACTGATTTTAAAACAACATGATTAGTTTTCCGGCCCTTGTATTCCCATGCTGTAAGTAGGCAGAGGGAAGATCGGAGCTCCTGGCTCCCTTCCCTTTTGGTGTTTGAGTGTCCTGAGCTGGGAGGCCTGGGGCAGGCGGCCTGGCAGAGCTCCTGCGGACACAGGGATGGGACTGGTCTGTTCCCAGTTTCATTCCCAGTGCACAAGAAGTGAGAAGGCAAGGAGAGATACCCGAGCAGGGAGGCTGTCTGGCTTAGCAGCTCGGGCGTTAGAGGCAGCAGCTGAAACGGGGACCAGTCTATCGGACTGCCCTGCACTTGATTAGCGCAGCCACCCGCTCGGTGTCGTTAGGTCTGGCCCGTCACCCCGTTCACATCCATGTGCCAGGGAGAAGCAGGAGGCTTTCTAGCAATGCGTCTCGGGGAGGACCGTTTTGGCTGTCGCTGCTCGCAGTAGCCAGACCTGTCTGAGGGAGACAGGCTGAAGAAACACCCAGCAGAGCTTCCTAATTGCTTCTGGCCGCTGCAACAGCCCGTGGATTCCCAAGCTACTCCCTGCTGGCTGAAATGCCTGAGGAAGGACAGACATTGCCGCTACTCGGAGGTGTCTCCCGAGCCAAAGGAAATCTCTGCAGTTTCCTTCAGCAAGTGAGATGACGCCAGCTCTGCAGGTGGACAAACTTGCTGGAAATCTGTCAGTAGTATCTGTCAGATTTTTTCAGAGATGCGGAAATGTTAAAGCTAGAATAGAAATGCTGTTGCAAGTGGTTAATCTCCATTCTTCCCTATCATAAAATCATTCTCTGACTATCATAAAAGTCAGAGAATCTCACCCAGACATCTCTACAATTTTCAGAGATAGAAAAACTGCTTGTAAAGGTAGAGTTCAAATGCTTGGCAAGAAGGGAATTAATACTGGAACAAACTGTCAAGAAACAAAGTGGAATCTCCCTTGTTTTGGTCTTTTTCTTGAAACTGGATGACTTTCTTTGTGATAACTAACGAGAATTGGGGTACTAACCAGAATTTTTTGCTTGGTGTGAGATATGGCAGCAGGTATCCTCTGGTCTGTATTACAGCAGTCTGCCTTTGGCATCTATGTATCTCTGAAGCCTGGGATGGCTGGAATTGGGGTTCTGGGCTGCCTTTTGTGATGGGTGGGAAGTATGTGAACACAGTGGGGGAAAATCCAAAGGCTTTTGTGCGTTTATTTGGGTGAAAACTAAATATTAGTCACTAAGCAACATGCTCTGGGCATGTGCATTAGCAGGTTTCATAATATGTGGTTGCAGTCTGGAGCAACCAAATGTTGGTCTCTTCTCCTTTTCCAGTCTTTGGCATCACTGTACCTTACTGCTGAGAAGAAACACAAGGATGTGCGTTTACTTTGTTAAACAGTTCCAACTTTCCTCTCTTTCTATGCAAAATGATTATAGTCCTGCTGCCCTCTCTTGCTTCCCAGAACATTTTCTTCCTTTAGTTCCAGTGGACCAGTTTCCAACATTTAGACTCCCTGCTTTGAAGCCTCCCCTGAATTTTACAGTCATGCAGTAAGATTTTGAAAGTTAATAACACATTTTTATGGAGAGGAAAGGCACTTGACAAGAAGCACTGGAAATTATGCACAGATCAGAATTTCTGAAAGATTTTGCAAGTTCATAAAGCCTTATAAATATAAAATGGGCTTCTTGGAGGGATAGCATGAATACTTCCTGAAGCTAGGAAAATCACCATGTAAATAGCCTGAGCACAGGGCAATGCTTTCCGCATACTTCCCAGCAATGCAGATCCTAGCAGCCCTGTTCTTGGAGCTCCTGCCTTTCTGCTACCACCAGCACAGCTTGGATCTTGCTGGATTTCCCAGTGGAGCTGTTGGAATTCTGCAACGTGCACGTGTTTGCAGTTGTGGGAGTGTCACATCTTGGGGAAACTTCCACTTCTTTACTGCACCATTGCCAAGGCCACACAGTTTCTGGGATCTCCCGAGCCAGACCTCACTTGCTGCACACCTTTTGTCTTTACAGTCTGGTCTGGGTTCCTCAGCCTATTATTTCACAGGAGACAAACAATACAGAAAAAAAGAGAAATATTTTAGGCTTATTCCTTCTTGTTCCCTTCTGCTTGAATCTAGTATCAATACCTCTTTTCTAAGCACTCCTCGTATTCTTGGCAAATATTCAGAATAATTCGACTTTTCCCATTTGGAAGGATTTTTCTTTTTTTTTTTTCTGTGACTCAGACCTAGGCCAAAAAAATGGTATTATGCCTGCTTAACAGCCATTGATAGAGGAAGGGAATCGGAGGTAACATAGCCAGTATGACTGAGGTCTTGCTGTGATAGTGGTAAGGTTAGTCAGAATTTTTGTGCTGTTTGTGTCCTACAGCATGTGTGCATATCCAAATGTGGCTTCATGGCAGAATAATACACTAGCCATTACAAAAGGATCTGGTGAAGGTAGGAGAGAATTTTGATTTATTCAGGCACAAGAAAGAGTCCCCATAAGCTAATGAGAGCATGACGTGAAGTATCCAAGGCTAGATCAGGAGATGAGGGGGTTTGCATCCTACTGACAAGCAGCCAGTAATGCTCATCCTGCTAGGTAGTTAAAGGAAATGTTGTTATAAAGAAATGATTTTTTGTGACAAATAGGCCGCAATTAATTTAGCCATTTCCTGTTTATGTGCATGTTGATATTTGTGAAGTTATTTGTAATCGTTCATTGCTGACAGCTACTTGGTTTAAAAACAAGGCAGCATTATAGATGGAAATGTATGGTTATTAGAAATTAGCCTCAGCCAAAACGCTCCCTTCAAGTTTGCTGCAAGGGAAGGATGCTTAGGTGGCAGGCACAGCTGCCTTTAACAAATGCAGTAGTGGTTTTGGACCAATATGTTGGTTTTGGACCAACAAATTTTCAGCACCTGCGTTATTTCCTTCACTGTGTTTTTTATACTACAAAACAAGCCCTGTTTCCGCTGACCATGGCTTGGACAGGCAGAGAGATTCCCTGCAAGCCCCAGGCTTTGAGTTAATGTTCTCGCCAGAATGGTGGCCCCCGATCTGGGAAATAAATCCCCGTCTCGAGAAGCGCCGCAGCCCTCGGAGCGTGGGGAGCTGCAGCGGGCTGCCAGCTGCTGCCTCATCGCCGGCCTCCGAGCGGTGCTGCCCACGTGCTTGACAGTGAATTAGCTGCTAATAATGGATAGCCGGGCTCTTCTGCACTGAAACGCTTACAAGAACCGACATGCTGCCAAGTTTAAAGCCTGGGAACACAAGGCAATTTCAAAGCTGTCATTTCCCCGCAGAAAGGGGATTATTGCTTTGTTATCAGCACAGATACCACGTTATGTCACTTTGCTGCCCTTCAATTATCCAGGTCATGTAGACTGGCAGCAAGCTGCACTGAAAAAACACATCTCTTAGGTCTGTATTTCTGTAGAATGTGCATGTGTCTACATGAACCAAAGAGCTAATATGAAATTGGCTGCTGATACGTGTGCACACACGTATGTAAACGTTATACCTCTAAGCTTACCAGCTGCCTCGGCCACAGCAACAGAGACATGTTGGCTGTTTGGCTCCTGCTGTTTTCAACATTGGAGGTGCTTCCCGTGGTAGGTGTCAGGAACTGGTGCAGGAAGGGAGGCTGTAACTGGGACTGCATTGGCAAATACCCTGCTTGGTTCTTTTGTGCCCCAAGCCTTTGGCTTGCACAGGCAAACGCTGCAGCGTTCCCCAACCTTGAGGGGAGCTGTGCCCTGAGAGGCAGCTCTTGATCCCAGCGTTCCTATAGTTATGCTTATAGCTGTCTTTCCATGCATAAAGCCTCCAGTAGGTGATAAGGTTGCTGGTTTGTGTGAAATGTGGATTATGCTCTTACATGGGGAATGAGACCGTTTATCCTGCTGCTGCTGCGGGTAAAGCATCCTTAAGGCCTCCGGGTGTTGCAAGATGTTTCTGTGGTCCCCGAGTACTTACCAGGGCTTCAAGCAATGCACTCGTGCCCGCCCTGCAGAAGGGTGAGAAAGGCACCTGGGCCAGACCTGTTCTTTTGAAAACATTTGAGTACATAAATCAGCAAATATGTCCCAGATGTGCTCTGGATTTCAACAAAGTCCTGTTGCTGCTGTGTGTTCCACTTCAGGGATAAAGAGAAAGAAATCCCTTGGAGAAATGCATAGTAAGCTGCTAGTTTGCAGAAGGCTTTAGCAGTCCTCAACTCTTTCATTCCTGATAGGACATGGAAGGATACAGTGAAGACAAAGTACACTAATATTTTGTTCCTTTCCGGTAATTAGCAATATAAGGATTCTCCAAGCGCTCACCCATCTTGTCCTGTGCACATTTATTTCCTCTGTTCCACTGTCTTTCTTTTACCCTGGCCTGAAAAATCACTCTATTCAGAATGTGCATATTTCTTTAGGAACAGTTTTAACTCGAATGTAAGTTGGTTTCTTGCAGCTCCTCAGAAAGCTGGCAGTGTATTATGAATATCTGGGGCTTATACTGTGTAGTTTTTAAACAGAATCTGGAATCAAGATCTCCACAAAACAGCATGTGGTCTTAGATAAGATATAACAATGATTTTATCTTTCTGTGTGGTGAAATGAATATATATGTGAGATACAATGTGTGTGTGTGTATATACCTATATATATAGAGATGTGTGTGTATATATCTCTGTACATTTTTAGCGCTTAGCTTGTATAAAATACTTCAGTTAAAATATTGTTCTCGGTTCTTTTGCCTATAAAGAAAACACTAGGAGATTATGAACTTTGAATAAATTCTTAGAGTTAATAGGTGCATTTGTCTATGTAGGGCAGGATGTGGTGTATCATACGGTGCAGCACTGCAGGATTGCCTTTGATTTAGAGCCGCAACAAAGCGCTGATTGACTCAAAGGAACTGAGACAGCAGGTCTGGCTCTGTCGTAAGATTTAATGTGTTTCTCTTAACTGTTTCTTCCTAAACATAAGGCAGTGGAGTCCGTCACTAGGCATCACTGTGTTTTAAAATGGCTTTTTTTCTCACAAGACCAGATATAAGTCACAGGAATTTTAAATATAATGCTGTATGAAGGCTATAGGCTGAAGAGAGGTTTTTGGGGAGCTCATTGCTTGTGAATTTCTTTTTGCAAGCTTTTCATCAGTAAAACCCGGACGCTTTGCTGTTCCCTATGCTAAAGCAAGCCGGAAAAAGATAAATATATTTCCTGTCAACACCTTGGATTAAAAATGATGAAAGGAGCACTTGTGGCAGGTTAATTGCTCCTTGGGTGCTTGCCAGCCCCGCGCAGAGCNAAATACCCTGCTTGGTTCTTTTGTGCCCCAAGCCTTTGGCTTGCACAGGCAAACGCTGCAGCGTTCCCCAACCTTGAGGGGAGCTGTGCCCTGAGAGGCAGCTCTTGATCCCAGCGTTCCTATAGTTATGCTTATAGCTGTCTTTCCATGCATAAAGCCTCCAGTAGGTGATAAGGTTGCTGGTTTGTGTGAAATGTGGATTATGCTCTTACATGGGGAATGAGACCGTTTATCCTGCTGCTGCTGCGGGTAAAGCATCCTTAAGGCCTCCGGGTGTTGCAAGATGTTTCTGTGGTCCCCGAGTACTTACCAGGGCTTCAAGCAATGCACTCGTGCCCGCCCTGCAGAAGGGTGAGAAAGGCACCTGGGCCAGACCTGTTCTTTTGAAAACATTTGAGTACATAAATCAGCAAATATGTCCCAGATGTGCTCTGGATTTCAACAAAGTCCTGTTGCTGCTGTGTGTTCCACTTCAGGGATAAAGAGAAAGAAATCCCTTGGAGAAATGCATAGTAAGCTGCTAGTTTGCAGAAGGCTTTAGCAGTCCTCAACTCTTTCATTCCTGATAGGACATGGAAGGATACAGTGAAGACAAAGTACACTAATATTTTGTTCCTTTCCGGTAATTAGCAATATAAGGATTCTCCAAGCGCTCACCCATCTTGTCCTGTGCACATTTATTTCCTCTGTTCCACTGTCTTTCTTTTACCCTGGCCTGAAAAATCACTCTATTCAGAATGTGCATATTTCTTTAGGAACAGTTTTAACTCGAATGTAAGTTGGTTTCTTGCAGCTCCTCAGAAAGCTGGCAGTGTATTATGAATATCTGGGGCTTATACTGTGTAGTTTTTAAACAGAATCTGGAATCAAGATCTCCACAAAACAGCATGTGGTCTTAGATAAGATATAACAATGATTTTATCTTTCTGTGTGGTGAAATGAATATATATGTGAGATACAATGTGTGTGTGTATATACCTATATATATAGAGATGTGTGTGTATATATCTCTGTACATTTTTAGCGCTTAGCTTGTATAAAATACTTCAGTTAAAATATTGTTCTCGGTTCTTTTGCCTATAAAGAAAACACTAGGAGATTATGAACTTTGAATAAATTCTTAGAGTTAATAGGTGCATTTGTCTATGTAGGGCAGGATGTGGTGTATCATACGGTGCAGCACTGCAGGATTGCCTTTGATTTAGAGCCGCAACAAAGCGCTGATTGACTCAAAGGAACTGAGACAGCAGGTCTGGCTCTGTCGTAAGATTTAATGTGTTTCTCTTAACTGTTTCTTCCTAAACATAAGGCAGTGGAGTCCGTCACTAGGCATCACTGTGTTTTAAAATGGCTTTTTTTCTCACAAGACCAGATATAAGTCACAGGAATTTTAAATATAATGCTGTATGAAGGCTATAGGCTGAAGAGAGGTTTTTGGGGAGCTCATTGCTTGTGAATTTCTTTTTGCAAGCTTTTCATCAGTAAAACCCGGACGCTTTGCTGTTCCCTATGCTAAAGCAAGCCGGAAAAAGATAAATATATTTCCTGTCAACACCTTGGATTAAAAATGATGAAAGGAGCACTTGTGGCAGGTTAATTGCTCCTTGGGTGCTTGCCAGCCCCGCGCAGAGCGGGTGTGAATGTGAGCGGGGCAGGTAGCCGGTGGGAGGCCGCGGTAGCCAGACCCGCGCTCCCAGCACGCTCCCGAGCACCCAGCCAAGGGCAGCCCGACCTTCCTCCGCCGGCAGCTGAATCAGGGAGCACGGAGCGCGCAGGCAGAGCAGCAACGCAGCCCGCGGAGGCAGGAGAGGACGCCGAGTTTGGAGCAGAGCTGTTTGCCTTAAGGAGCCTTGTGTGAGTCCTAGTTATGAAAGATAATGTATGTTCAGTAGGTGTTTCCACCTCCCTTTTAGATGTACAGCTCACTTGTCTGTCGCAGAGCCATGTAAACAGAGCAGCTCCTCTGTGTCCTGAGGACCTGTGCACATGTGGGAGCAAATGCTGATGTGCCAACATGTGGGCTCACCTGAGAGAAGCTGTATGGCAGGTATTTACATATGGAGTTCATCAGGATAGTACAGCATCAGCACCAGAACTGTGGTTTTATGACAGCATCTAATTAGGGGCTTTAGGGCTATTGATATGTCCTCCTGCTCCGATGTGCAGCTCACTGAGGGCGTACGCATCTGGAAAGGAGTGGGAATGCTGGCGGTGTGAAATCCCAGCAGAACCAAAGATCTTTCCGCTCAGACCGTGAGGAAAGCGCTCGGAAGAGATGGGCTGGGCTAATTCCAGAGCAGTTGGGCTCTGCAGGAGCTGCCAGCATGAGCAGTGCTTTCGTGAAGTCGTGTTACATGATCTGGTCCGGGAGCCACAATAGGGAATCGAATGTGCAGTAATCCATCATATTCATCCCTTCTCTCATTCCTATAGTGCCTAACACAACTGCTAACATGTTCATGCTTGAAATGCTGCCTGGCAAGCCAGGAAGGACAGTCCCCATCCTGCCAGCTGCTCGCAAGGGGGGATTTTCTCCCTGTGGAGTGGGCTGGAGACTGCTCTGTGCTTAGGAAAGCCAGGTTGAGTGGCCCAGCCACGTCTGGTGAGATTTTCATTATTTCCTTTCAACTTTGCGATCATGATAGAGCTGAGCAAAATCTCCACACCCATTTGCAGTTGAAATACCCGGGTGCTATCAGCTACACGTGCTTGGCTAAGGCTGTGACGCCTCCAGGAAGATGCTGGCTTAGCTCCTGAAGCCAGAGGCCTTCAGACCAGGGTTTTTTAACATTTTTTTGCTTCTTCCAAAGCTAAAAAATATCAGTTCAAATGTAGACTAAAATTTTTTCATGTGCAGAAAGGAAGAAATGTCTTACACCTTCCCTTCTGTGCAGAAGACTTTAACTTTCAAAGTAAATCAATAAATAGATGGGCTGGTGAGAGGAATGACTGAAGGAGGCTTTGGCAATATGCTGTCTGTACATGTATTATAGTGGGAACCAGAGCAAAGAGTCAAATTGAAAAACATCCAGTTAGCTAACAACCTCTCAATTTAACTGCATTTTAAAAAGTCAAATAATAGCAGGAAGAAGCTGGGCTCACAGCTGTCTCTGCCCCCAAATACTGTCTTTCTTTCTCATAGCCTGGCCAGAGTCCAGCTGCTTTTGGGCTGTAAGCCACAGGGTGTATGAAGAAAAGATTCTGTGATCCTGTTTTCTTGTCAGTCAGGGTGAAGTTGTTGTAAACAACCATTTTCGAGTGTGCCTGTGTCCAAACAGAGTTGGGTGTTGGGTGCTCTGGGATTGCTCTGAGCAGGGAGTAAAGAGGAGGAGCAGACCTGGAGCAGAGCACGGAGGTTTGGGAGGCCTCTGATGCCAGAGTGGGGAGATTCCTGCATGTGTGGGGCTCTTCAGCAAACACAGAGGCTGCTTGACGTCTGCCCCTGCAATGAGCCGAGATCGACGTTCTCCATCACTGTCATTCTTGCTAATAGGTAACCTGGCTGGCAATATTGGGCTGTGATTTTAAAGGTTATGATTGTTTTGTATGTGGATTTGAGCTAGCCAAGGAAAAGGCATGATGCCCCAAGGAGTGTTCTTGGAGAAGATGGCTTTGTGTTTACATCTTTGGTGAGAGCTTTGTGGTTCCCAAATGTGTTTGTGTTCCCAATTGACCTCATCCTCTTGGGTATCCTTTGGTAGCTTGACCATGACAAATGGCTTTGATCTCTCTTTTATTCTCCCTCACCTTGCTTTTCTCTCTAGGACATGAGTTACTATTGTGTGAACATAGAGCACCTACTTGATGAGACAAAGCTCTCCTCAGGGTTCATGCATGGAGCCAGTTTGGCCTGGATGCATGGACAGGCTCTGAGGACCAATTCCAGGGTGGCTCTGCTTACGTTTGGGGGGGAAAAAAGCTGGTGACCTGATCATTGCAATCCCTTGGGGTGTCAGTTCATCACGGCCTTCTATGGGGTCGATGAACCCCTAGGGAAAAGACCTGTAATTCCAGAGCTATGGCAGTACCTGGGAGAGGCAGGAGGCAACTCTCTACCTGAGACTGCTTGCTCATTTTTATTCCTGGGGATGTGAGAATGACTTTTGTGAGCATCCCAGCTAACATGGCTGCTTTAGGACAAGTTGTGACCAGGGAAGTCCTCTCTTATTACTCTTAAAATATATCTACAGGAAAATGATAAGAAAAAATATGTTTTTCTGTTACAATAACTTAAAGGGAATAAGAAAGTCTTTTTTGAAAATTTTCAATATTTTCAATAAATATGAACATTTTTCCTTGCAAATAAGCAAAGAATGAAAAGTCCAACAGACTTCATTCCCCCACCACAAACTTCAAACTCCCTTCAGCTGCCTGGAGCAGAGTAGACAGTTCAGATTGATTTCACTGGCTGGAAAAACATGTCCCTTGGTTGCTCTGTACAGGTCTTTCTCCTGAATTCTTTGGATGACAAACAGCCTGTGATCACCTCTGCATTCACCTCTGTTGGGACTGGATTGTGACATGTCCAACCAGCTTTTGCTACCATATTTTTGAAGCATTGCTAGGCTTGTTCCCAGCCGCTCAGGTGCGAGCCGTGCACAGGTTCGGTCCTGTCTCGGCAGACATATATCCACGTATATGTCTCGGTGTGTGCTCGTACGCATGCACTCACACGAACTGTAGGTGGCACTTCGAGAATTAGCAAAGATGCTGCTGTGGCCTCTCTCCTGGCCTGGCCCTTCGGAGACAGAGGGAAGAAGGAACAGAAAATGAGGATGGCAGAGAGCAAAGGAGCCCTGCAAAAACACCCCAGGTCTTCCTCACGCTTGGGCATGGTGTGTGGCCTTGAGCTGCTGACAGCCCTTTGGGAGAGATGTGCCAATACCCCGCACTTTTCTTTACGGTATGTTTCTCTTATCTGCTTCAGAGAGGAGATCAGCTGTACTTATCACTGCAGGAGCTGGGCCTTGTAACCAAGTTAAGCAACCAGAGAAGCAGCTGCTGCACAGGGGTGTATCGTGTTCAGCACCAGGTACGGATTATGCATTTGCAGAGCACCTGGCCCTGACCTGCCTGGATTGTCAGGAGAGAAATTCAAGCCACACGGCGATCAATTTGCTGTCAGCCAGCAATTGGGAACTGAAGGGCAACCCTGGATCGATCTGTTGGCAGAGCAGTGTCCTCATTTCAGAGATTACCTTGTTTCTGCCGTGGCGTATTAACACTTTGGGCACCGGGTGCAGGTCAGCTCCACGTCCTCTTTTGTGCATTGGACATGATGTCTTGTGGAGGAGAGGACAAGCTTTGCATGGAACCTGCTGCATGTGTGCAAATGTTGCCCTGTGTGACAGGGAAATTGGCTTGTTGAGTCATGTCCCGGGCTCTACAACACGAGGCAGATCTTTTATTCTGGACAACATGAGCCTGGATCTGGGGAGGCTGTTCTGCACGTGGCTTGAAGAGCCACATGCCACTGAAAGGGGCGTCTGTGAGGTGCAGTGTTAGAGGGTGGTAATGGAGAAGGGTTTACTGTGGTTCACATACACTGAGATGCCAAGAAACTTCTCAGATCTGGCACTGTGTGAAAACTTTGGCTGTTTCTGGCCCTTGTAGCACCCAGGAGAATAGGCCCCTGGGAATGTCACTGTTTTTGTCACAAGAAGGTCTAAATGCTTGGCGCATCTGTAAAAGTGATGGGGGTGAGGGTCCTCCCCCCAACCTCAGTGATGGGGGACAGCTCAGACTGTTTGAGTTTTCAGTTTAGACCTTTTGAGTCTTGGGAAATGTTTCTCTGTTGCTCCTTGGAGGTGGTCTGAAGGTCCCCAGTGTGCAGCTTTTGAATGTGTCACAATGTGGACCCCAGTCATGCTTGAAAACCCATCCTGGACAGAAAACACCTTTTCATGGGCACAAGGGGTGTTACCAGTTTCTTGGTACAGGATCGAGCAGCCAAATAGAAAGAAGTGGACGGGAGCTGCATCTCCTCCCCCTATAATCAACTGCCAATGGCTCTGAATGCTTGGCAAGGCTCTAGGGGTTGTGCCCGGAGTTAGGGGAGGTCAGTGAGGGCAACCTCAGCATGGGGATCACCTTCAGCCTCCCCTGTCGGGGAAGCAGTTTTCGTTCTTACCATTTGGACACTCCGTTGGGACCCAGTGCCAATCCCCTTCCTACCAGTAGTCGCTGGGCAAATTATTTCTGTTCATCCTCCCACGCTGTTTTTAGGCTGACATCTCCTTTACACACTGCCTGCTGCAAGCTTGGATGGAGCCTGCAGGATCAGCAGATGGGCTGCTTTTTGCCTGTGGCTAGAGCCGAAGCTTTTCCCTTATTTATCATCCAGCCAGGAGCTGGGTGTGTCTGGAGCTCTCTGCTTGGGGAAGTGAGCTGGAAGTATGTGTAAGGTGGCCTCTGTTTTAAAGGTTTTAGGTTTTCTTTTTGTGTTGTTTCAAATGGATGCCTTGAAGAAGCCATTTTGTAAACATGTTTCCTTATTTTAACTGAATTTGCAGGATTACCCAGGAGCTTGTATGAGGACCATCCCAAGTAAATCTATATTTGCAGTCTATGGTTTCCCTTGTCCAAGAAGGTTGAATTTCAGCAAGATAGAGACCCTAGCATTATGGCTTCTTCGCCTCCCAGTACTCCTCTGAAGTTCTCTAACCATTATAAGAAAACCTAACTGTGTAAAATTCACAGTTCGATTTCTTTTTTCTTCCCCTCCTCTCTCCCCTGCTGAACTCCCTTGAGTATGACATCAGCTTAAGCACTGTTCCTTTAGGATCTTCAGCTTTCAGTGCCAGATTACAATGGAGCTGCTGAAGCGTGCTTTGTTAGCTTTGATTATGTTCAATATGGTGTAGCACAACAGCTGGAATAATTGAGATAATCTCTCTGCTCATGTAGGGGGGAAAATGATGCTGAAGCAGGGGAAAAAGAAAAACTATTAGGAAGCAGTGCTGGTAGCAGAGGAATTAGAGACCTGTAGTGCCGAGGCAATGCACCAGCAGGTTGCAGTGGTTTTGGGGGGGCTTTTGTACCAGAAGGATCTGGGTTGCTTGTTAACCGAGTGGTGGGAACGTGTGTCTTTGTGTTTGTCTGAGGCCCATTTTTCCCACATGCAAAGTGAGGTCAATATTCTTGGCTGTCCTGAGAAGGTGTTTTGAGGCATAATCCACCGTAGTGGTGACTTTCACACTGATGGTTCCCAAGGTGTTTTAAGCAAATACTGTCCCAAGTAGTGCTCACTTAGTAAGGTGAGCTGAGAGTCGGCAATGGCAGCAGTGAGCAGCCACTTCTTGAAGCCAACATTGGACACAACTTCCCTCCCACCAAAGCACTGGGAGATCTGCTCTGTGCACAAGCCCTATGCCCCTCAAGAGCACTGTGTAGGAATAGGCTTTCCTGACTCTCTGCACCGCTTCAGTGAAAAGCACTTGTCTGAGTTGGAAATGATTGAACACTACCCTGGTTTGTTCTGCATTACGTGTAAAAGCTGCCTGTGAAACCAGCAAAGAGACAGTGGATTTGGCCATGGGTTTGGTCGCCATTTCTTCCTTCGAGAACAAAACATCTTTCATTCATCCAGAATGATGTCTCTGCTTTGCAGGTGTCTGCAACTCCAATTTAGACTCTGCATCTCAGGTAACTCCTCAGAGGCAGGCACAGATGTTTAGGACAAAAATACCTGTCTGAAAAGAAAGCTAAGGAGTCTGTTTTGGATGCTGCATGCACACAACTATGTGGTTATTACAAAAACCCTAACATGCCTTGGTAAACTTTACTTAACAGACTTCTTAATCTCTAAAAATGTTAACCTCCAGGTTTTTGTTTACTGAGCTGGTGCTTTATGATGCCATCGTCTAATTGAAATGTGTTCATTCCTTCTCCAAGTGCCGCTGCTAAGCATTTTACTGATGTATAGTGAGAGAACTGGATGGGATTTTCTTTCTTTCAGAGTAAACTTGGGAGACAGATGGTGCTCAGATGGTACAGATGTGACAGCTTCCATTGCGTTCTTTATGGAGCCCTTCTTGCCAGCTAAGCACTTTTGTTTTCAAATGACAGAGCTGGAGGTTGCACAGGCACCACGGAGAACAGGCAGTGGCACAGGGAAATGGGGACTTTGATTTAGACATCTTCAGCAGTGGAGGTGACTTGAACCTAGTTCTGTTTGTCCCTTCATCTTGAGCCATTGTGCATAGAGCAGCAGTTCGGATAGTCCTAATCCTTCCCTGTTTCTACTTTCAGTGATTTCCTTGGAGCTTTCCAAAAGATGCCGGTGATTTACTCTGTTCTTGCAGACAGGGAGATCGAGGCACCGATAGGGAGGCACAGCATGAAGCCGAGGGAGGTCTGGGCCTGGGGCCCAGCTTGCCTTGGTCTAGAGCCAATGCTGCAGGCACTAGACCAAACCACTCTGCTAAGGGTGGGTGGAAGAGGCTGGCGTAAGGGCAGGCAGACCTGGTGGTGGTGATGGAAGTGAACTGACTAAGCCAGATGGTGTGTTATTCTGCTATCCAAACCCTTGCAGGTTGGACAGGTTCAGAAAAACAGATCGGTTAGTAATGTATTTTTTATTTGTACCGCTCAGGAGCTTGAAACAATGAAGGAATTGTTCTTTCATTCCATGCCATTAATATGCTGTTGATTTGCGATGGAGAGAAATGACAGTGTTGTTTTATGTGAATGATAATTAACTATGTGAAATACAGTGTCTGTGGTTATCATGTAAGCAAAGAGCTCAGCAGAAAGGTCAATGTCTTATGGTCAGTTTTCCTGTGATATCATTGTGTACCTTTGGGCCATCCAGAAGATGGGTTGGAGCTCTTATCTTAGGGAAGTCCTTGGAACTTCTGAGTTTCTGAGCTGCTTTCCATCATCTGCTAGTCATCTACCTCTACCATGAAAAGCCCTGGGAAACAGTGGGGAAGACCAGTCTGGTTCTGTCTGTTTTGGGCCCAATCTGCTATCAAATCCATAGCTAACTGGTGCAGAGATATGACCATGAATTCACTCTTCAGTTTGAAAGGAGTTGATCTGCATGCAGTAAATGAGAGACAGATTTTGCTCATGACTCTTTCTTGACTGCTCAGTCTTTCTTACAAATTGTTCTGCTGTGAGGTGCCTACAGTTTCAAAATCGTGCAACTTCTAGCATATTTTGTTGATTATCAGCTCATTTTCAAGGAGGCCATTGCCATACTATGTGACTATGAAGTGCCAGTTGAAGTGTCTATAACCCTTACTGTGCAAGGCCTCCATTCCAGGCCCACATCCCTGTGCCTCATGCAGGCATGCTGTGTCAAACTAGATAAGTGGGCAAATGCTAAGAAATTTAGCAATTTGGTACACATGCAAAGCTGCCAACTGGCAAGAATTCTCTGAGTGGTGAAATGAAACATTTTGAGTTATAGAACAAAATGTCTTTGCTGGGGTACTGAAATACATGTATTTAATGAACTATTGCTGAGATTTAGTGGAAAACGAGAATGAAATCTATTTAAACATATCCTTGCTTCATGTAACATTTCTGTAGTCCGAGTCATTGCTTAGCGTATCACAAAAGACAGTATTCCCCAGCTTTTGTTTAATACCAATTACTTTTCTGCTTCAAATAATAAGCAGCATTTTTCAAAAAATGGATTTGCTTAGACATTAGGGAAAATACAGCTAACAGTCATGGAGACTTTCTTGAGGAAATCTGCTGTGAGGCAGGCACAAATATAACAAAAGTAATTAGAAATGACTGCTGATAATTTATTTCCTGGAACAGTCAGCACTGTTCAAATCCTAGTCTATCTGTGTCATCGTAGGTAGGATTTTTTGGAAGAGATTTTCCATGTTCCTGGCAGCAAGGTGGTAAGTTTCTAAAGGATGAGGAGCACGAGGTGATCTGTACTGCAGAGGGGAGCAGGGCTCATGTTGGGGCCTCCCATCTGGGAAGGGGATTTTGGGCAGCGGACACGTGTTTGTCCAGGGCTCCAGGCGCACGCTTAGCCAAGACTCCTGCTTCCTTGTCCCATGTTGTCATGTGTCGATGACGGTGGAAGTCACCGTGGTGCATGTTGTGCTCTCCTGTTTGTCAGGCATCTATCAGAAAAATATACAGTTCATCACATGGCTGTTAGAACATCTGTTGCTCCTGTAGAGGAGTCAAGGGAAGGTGCCACAGGTCTGATGTTTAATTTTCCTTCCTTGGTCAGGTCAAGGAGGAAGGCAGGACAAGATGCTGCAGAAGGCCTTCAACTGGGCTGCAACCTTGAGCCTGTGGATGAAGCTGCTTCCCTTGGACCGGCTGCCAGCTGATGTTTTGGCTTGAGAGGTGAGTGAAAAATGAGATATCTTGGTGGAGCCCAGGTACAGTTCTGGCTGTGTGAATGGGAGGGAGGGGACAGAGAAATCTCCCCCTGGGTGTTGCATTTGGCCGTGCTTTAGGGACATGTGATGCCAGGCTGCAGGTGTCAATACTCCACATGCTGTGGTAGTTAAGGAACCACATCCCTGTGCTTTGGACACCATCTGTCACCTCCTCAGGTGCCCTCATTGATGTGGCTGGGCTGCAGGGCCAAATCCCATCCTCAGACCTTACATGAAGAGCAGGGGAAATTGTTCTTCAGGGGAAAGACACTTTTGAGATATGGATGTGCCCGGACTTCACAGCTGAGCAGCCTGAAGGAGTGATGGGTTCTACCTGCTCCTGAGTCATCACATCTGGCTTGGGGCCCGTGGGCTAGTGTTGACACAGAGTCAGTAGCTGTAGTGGTGAGGAGGCCTTTTGGGCTGGATGTGATGAGTGGTGGTAGGGCTCAGCCAGGCTGCTGTTGGACTTCACTAACCTTGTGCATATGGAGGGTCACTTTTGAGGGGGTCTTACTGAAGCAATCATCACTGGTTCTGCTTCAAAGCCCACTTTAGTGGGTAGAGGGGAGGCCCTTGGTCATTGCACTAGGGGTATCATCAGAGAGCTCACTACAGAGCTGCTGGTGATAGCAAGACCTCCTTCTAGCAGGGAGTTGTGTCTCAAAGCAACAAAGTATATATGGGCTTAACAAGCTCAAGCTTGGTTCCTTTCAGAAACCAAAATAAATGGTTTCCATGCCTGCCTGGATTCTAAATTAACAGAACAAACAGTCATTTAAAATGAATGATTTCAAGTCAGAAGAATACGAATCGGAGACAGTATTTCTTCCCACTGGAAGAGTACTACTGCATCAAACAAAAGAAATTTACCTCAGTTTTCAATTGTCTAGGAACTGGGCAGAAGATCTTCATTATCATGCAGTCCACACACAATAAAACCATCTCTGGCTCTACATCTAACATGTGTCTTCAAACACTACAAGGATTGCCAGCCTACTGAGGCTTATGTCTTTATTTGGCTTGTGTGCAGCTGGTGCCAGGAGGGTTTTGCCCCAGCAGTCGCTGATGTGAACTGTTGAGCGCAAAGTGACTTTCAGCTGCTGCCAGACAGGGACCACAGAGGGGCACAAGGGTGTGGGGACTAGGCAGAGAGGCACCGGGCAACTTCAGGAAAGGAAAGACAAATCACGAAAAGCCATTTGTAGACCTTCCTACCTCTCTGTCACATTTACCTTCACTATCAATATTGTCACTGTCACTGACTTGATGCCTCACTGTCCTGTCATGGCCAGTGTCCTGTCTTCCCTGCCCCATCCCCTCCCCTTGCTTCTTATTCCTAGTCCTGCATCCTCCGCTGAGCCTCACTCTGTCTTTTCTATAACTATTGCCAACCATCCTTTCTGAAACCATTTTGCATGGTAGCGAGCTGGCAGGTGATGCTGGTGTGTAGCTCTTCTGTGGGGCTTCAATGCAGACAGCCTAGCTGTCTGGAGTATTTTTATAAGAAGTAATCCTCAGTCAATGTTTAGATGTTTACTGAACATATTACTGAAAATAGAGTTCATAGTTTGATACAGGCTGTTGGAGGAGTCGGTACCAAATTCCAGTTGTGCAGCTGAAGTCCAAACTCTTTCCTCTTCAGGTTTGATTCAGACTGCTGCATTGCCAACAGGGACTTTTGACTACTTCTAGTGTGTTTCTGATGTGATCCTTACTGCATAAGCAATCAAGAAATGAAAATTTATAGAAGCTGATTGGTTCTAGCCTTTTGATGGCGTATCTGCTACATTAGGTAAATACAATTTTGTTGTATTTAGGAAGCTCCAGGCAATATGAACAGCACTGCCACAACTGGGTACCTGGTACAAGCCCATCTATAATTTCTGGTTGTAAGACACTCGTTTGTGTTATGCAAGGAGTAAGAGTGTCATTTACAACTGGTCTTTCTGCTCGACATGCCCTCTCACATGACCTCTGAACAGCTGCAAGTGGTTGCATCAGCTGTCAAATCCTCCCCTAAACCCCTTCCTCTTTCCATGACCTAACACGGCTCCAAGATTGCCACGATGATGCCCAGAGATGATCCAGAGGATCTCGTTTATTTTAACTGCACAGCTGTTTATTATTCTGCCCTGGAGCAGTAAAGCTATCAATTGTCCAGAAGGAGAACATTTCAGAGCACACTAAACAGCAAATAATCCTCCGCTCAGGATATTAAAACATCACAAACCACAAATTTGCTGTGTTATGGCTCTATAGCTGACATCTCTGCTTTTTAGCACTGGGGGACCATGAGCTCAGTAGCAGAGTTTGATACCCTGCTCTGTAATCAATGAGCTGCCCGGCTCAGCCTAGGCTAAGCTGGGAATGGGTAGATTTATGCAGCCTGTGCCCGTGTAGGGGGTTGCTTTTCCAGTCCCCTATTCATCATTGGATTTAAAAGGTGGATTCAGTTGTATGGTGCTGGCATGCAAGGGGAAATCCAGAAATGGAGAATACTGACCCAGACCTTCATTGGTGGCTCCTGTAGGTCTCAGAGTTGCATTGGCTGAGTTTTCCTTGGACGGTGCTCTGGTTCCACACGTGGACTGCACAGTCTGAATTCAGATTTAGGCTCTTATGCTTCATGACCCCACTAGGAGCATCACCTGGACTTACTGGTGACGGGCAATCCTTCATGTTCCCCAAGTGTGACCCTTTGTGTGAATGTTTGTTGCAGTCTCATGCAAAAAGGACTTATCCAAGGTTAGCGAGAACATTGTGGATTTCTCACTACACTGGGGATCACAGGAGTATGTTTAGATTGGGTGAAAGTCTCCTGCTTCCCCGGCAGAAAGCAATGTTTTCCAAGAGTGTTGCTCCCTATTAGCTCTGCTTTCCTTTCTGACTGGTATCAGGAAGCACAGAAAATAGTGGAAATTAAAAATGAAACTAGCACCGTTAAACACACCTCTTTTTGATCTTCAAATTGTGTCATTGCCAGGCAACAATACATCTCCGAACCTCTCCGCCCTGGATCGCCTCTCTGTTTAACCATGACTGGAGTGGAGCTGTTTCACTTGCCAGCCAGCTTGTGCAGTAAGTTAGAAAATGTAATTAATAGGAGAAAACACAAGCGTCTGATCTTGTAAGTGACCTCTGCCAAGGCACATCAGAAGAGGAAGCTATTTATCTTTGCAGGCTCCTGTTATCATAGTATCAGGCCACTTTACAAGCCCCAATGTAGTGATCCTTGTACCAGCCCTGTCACAGGACGGAGTAGGGGCTGCTGGGCACAGAGAGCGTCGCTGCGTGCAGGAGTCCAGCCAGGAGCTGCTTGCAGATGTCCCCTGTGTAGGAAACACGTGTTCCTCACGGAACGTGTCCCTGGATGCTCCCAGGCATTCAGGCGAGACTGAGACACCAGAGGGTGTCCCCCAGGATGGGGCATTGGAGCAGGTTTGCAAGGTGGCCATGAGCAGCTCGTGGCCTTAATCTGTGGGTGGCCATAGCTCAGTCTCTGTCTCCTGGTTCTTAATTTGACCTCCTGTGGTCTCATTTTAGTGTGATTCTTCAAAGAACCTGTCTGTCTTCTCTGAGATACAGCAAATATTTGCTAAGAGCAGCAGTTTCCAATACACAGTGAAAGTGGGTGCATTCTGAGCCATAGTGGAAATTGCCAAATTATTTTACGTCCTAACCATTTTCATTCCCTTTTAGGAGTGCACAGAAAGAAACTGTAGCTACTGCCCTCCCTCAAGCAGGATGCAGTCACCATCACTAGAACAGAGTCACCGACTGCATCTCTCTTCACCATTTTTCTCAGTGTTGAAGGAATTAAATGCATCAAAGCCTTAATTTCTGAAAGACAGTAAGTCTGGCATGCTTTGACCCCCACAACGTCATTTAGTTTGACTGGCCAACAATTTTCTTCTCCCTTGTCCTTCCTCTGGTTTTTCTGTACTAGTTGATGAGAAAGAGGGGTAGTAACCAGATACCCAAAATGCAGATTAGCACAAAAGATAAACGCAGCAGAAACGTGCTGCTTGCTTCTACCAACTCTGCTCAGTATTTAAACTGTGATATTGAGTTCCCATGGGGAAAATTGTACTAGAATAGAAAAAGGCACAGCATGTAGCTATTATTGGGCCAGTGATTGTAATGAGCATGGAAAATAGAACAATATATAACCCATTCTTAATAGACTCTTGGGAGGGTTATCCTCTGCTTCGTCTCAGATCCCATAACAGACAAAAAAAAGTTTTTTTGTTTTTTTTTCCCTGTTTGGAAGACCCAGCTTCATTTGTATTCATCAGTAAACATTAATGGTATTTCCTAAAGATGAGTTATACCTATGCCTTAACAACAAAAAGAAAAGAAGGGGGAAAAAAAAAAACACCTGAGGAAGTACTATGGTGTTCGGTTTGATTTTACTCATAGGTGCTTGCAGTGGGTCAGCTCACAGCAGCAAAACAGATTTCTCTTCTAATTTTGGGAGAGGAATCTGGGCCTGCAGGCACACACGTGCCGCTTTTCTCAATGCCCTTTTCCTCTGGAGTCAGCTGAATGTATAAACTCCACCTTCATGTTTCTCCAGCCTTGCACAGGGCAGGGTGGAACTGATGGCTTACTAGGGAGGTTCACACGCGTGCTGCAGTCAGTGCAGTGGACCACAGCGATGCAACGGGCAGCCTGGAACAGCTTAGAGACCTTTACAGGGCTCTATCAGCCCCATCCCACCTGGGAGCAAGCTAAAAAAAAGAATTTGGTGACAGGAACCTTCCATAAAGGGCTTTGTTGAATGACAGTGTCTCTTTGCAGTGTGTTGTCACTGGTGCCAGCCCTGACAGTTGAAGCACAGCCGTGTTATCACAGCATGGCATGCATTTCTTGATGGTAGTTTTTCTGCATTTTTTTTTTCCCCCCCTCCCAGTAAATTCCTGAAGTGCCAAATGAGCTGCGGTAGCAGGATTTGCCCCTAATACATAGGTGAGAGGGGCTGTGGTGCATAGCATGTCCTGGAAGAAAAGTGCAGCTGTTAAAAATTAAAAAGCAGTCAAGGGTGAAACCAAAATGACTCCTTTAAGTGTAAGCACACGGCTGTGCTGTGAAGTGCTTTCTGCTGTTGGGCTTGTTAGGGCCAAGTTCTTCCATTCAGTCACAAACTGATGGCACTAGCTGTTATTTTTGGGGGGGGCAAAGGCCTGCTCCAGCTTCATCAGTGTTAGTCACTAGCTAAGATGGAAAAGGAAAAAAAAAAAAAAAAAAGGGCTGCCAGGGCCAAGAGTGCCTGAGATGCTAACACCTGGTATTGTGGAGGAGCATAGGACCCTGTTGGGCTGCTGGCCGTGTGTGCATGGTGGGGTGCCCAGTGCAGTACCAGCCTGCAGAGCCGGGCTGAGCGGCTCTTTAGGGCGAGTTTTTAGCTTTTCAAACTACAAAAAGAACACGCTTGAAATTGAGTCCTTCATGCTGTCATCCATAACCTTGAGCCTTTGCTCCCGGCTGCTGCTCTGCGCACCCACAGCGAGGATCACCGCGACGTGCCCCCTGTGCGGGCACCCAGCGGGGGGCTGAGAGGAGCCGAGTCTCCAGGGGCCTTTTGTACGCATTTTGAGGCTGCATTTTGTGTGGGCATCATTTGCAGTCACTCCCAGCACATCACACCAAGGCGTTTGGCTCTTTCCCCATGTCTCACCAGCCCCTTGAGCATTTGCTAGTCTCTTTTCTTTGCTCTTTGAGGACCTCATGGTCAGGGGCCGGGGCGGGGGGGACACAACCATAAACCATACCTGGTGCCTCCGCTTTGTCAACAGCTGGCTTTTACTGCAACATCTGGATTTTGCTGCTGCAGTCTGCAGGAGGAGGTGAGCGCCTGAAGTGCCACACACAGGGCAAGCAGGGCTCTGTGCCCCTCTGCTTGCAGGAGTGAAGGCAGGTGCCTTCTTCACCCACCACCCCCACGTGTCTCCGAGGGGGTTATCTTGGCACCTGAGATGGGGCACAAGGGAGACAGTCACCCGCTGCTGTCCGTGCTGCAGAGCAAGACAGGGGCGCTCTCAGGTCGCCTTGGCTTTTGGGGGATTTTCTTTCTTAACCGGCTCAGCTGGGCTCAGGCTTTGGCATAGAGAGGGGTTTGTAACTTAGCCTTTGAACACATGTAAAATGAGATGTACAGGATGAGGAACCTTCACACATGGAGAGCACGTGGCTGCCAGAAGGAACCAGCAACGTATTCCCTCTATCCCAGGTGAACACACACTTGCTCACACACGCTCCCAACTCTGTATCTACCCCTCTTCTGCACAGCCCAGCTACTCCTTCCCCATACCCGCCTTGTCACTCCCATCCCGGCCACCCCCTCCCACAGCACCTGCCTCATCACGGCCCTGCACCAAACAGCAAGGGTTTGCACGAGCGGCACTTCCTCCATTTCATTTTTTAAAGCAAAAAGCCATCCCTCCATGTCTTTTATCTTCCAACTCACCCCTAATACATATGATCATTGCAGCCTGGGAAATCTAAAAACCCATTTCTGAAACTCCCTTAGCAAACAGTACAGTAAAACAAACCTATACATATAAATAATTATGATAAAAAGGCACAAAATGCCAGACTTGGGTCAAACATACTCGCACGCTGACACTAGCAACAAATAACTACATGGTGTGTGAATGTAGATGGAAAAAAACTGAATACAGAGGAGCTAGTTGGTTGCCCATAACTGTCAGACTCCTAATTCGGACAGGCCATATTTTATTGATAGGAGAGCAAACACAGTCATAATCCATCCCTACCGTTCCTGCTTTGTGAGAAATCCCATCCATCCCCAGGGAAGCAGGAATGGAAAAAACAGTAGTGTGAACGTGAGGTGAAAGTCTAAGACAGCAAGCACAGTCCCCGTCTTTGCCACGCGCTTGTTCCTTGCACATCATATGCTAAGTTCAATTTTCCAAAAGCTTTGTTTTATTTTTAAAGGTAACATCTTTATTATTATTATATTTATTAGTTGTTATTATTATGCAGAGATGAGATTTTTTTTTTCCCCCTTTGATCACAGAGCAAACAGTTTGCTTTGGAAAAATGTTAATGGAGTCCTGATTTAAAACTTTTTTTTTTTTTTCACTTTTTGTTTGTTGTTGTCTAAAACGTTGAAACAGGCAAGATCTGTGGTTCGATGTCTTCATCCTACGCAAAGAAAGATGCTCGAGTTCGGACTCCCAGCCGCTACGGGTAGGTCCTGCCTTGCTCCGCTTGTCGTGGTCTCGGTGTGGATTCGGGGTGGGTGGGAAGGGAGCAGTCGGACGAAGGGAGGGTATTTGTCAGCTATGTCGAGTCTTGGTTGACAACTTTGCCTCCATTCATGGTTGGTGTCCCTGAACTTTTCCTTGAGCGTCCTTGTTTTTCTCCAATTTCATGCAGCGATGGCTCTCTGTACATGCACACTGCAAAGAGCAAAGACACCGATTAGCAGCCCTGCAGGCACGCAGCTTTCTTGTCCACAGCGAGGGGTTTCTTTGCACGTGAGGCTCAAGTCCCCCTGCTTGTCGGCACACTCGGAGCACCTCAGGGAGCCAGTGGTAGGTGCTGCTGTCGTGCAGGGCGCCTGCCTTTGCTGCCACTCACATTCCCCTTCCCCATCTGTCCCCTTCCAAAGGCACAAACAGAACAGGGGATCTCTGCTTTGCTGGGCATTCTGTGCTTTGTCTTTTAATGATATATTTATGTATATCAAATAAGCGTTCCAGCTCACAGCACTGAGTATTGCCCCATGATGCTGATATCAGCTAAGACCAGATCCAAAAATTACACGGTCACCCATCCTTAATCTCTAACAAGAAGTTCCTGAGACTCCTGAATCCAAGCTACTGCTCTGAGCATTCCTGGGTGTTTAGCATCTGTTGTCAGCACCTGATTCTTCCTGTAAATCACAGGCAGACAGGGTCAAACCCATGAGCAGACACATGCATTCAGTGACAACAGGCCAGGAGCCATCGCAGCTCCACATGGCCACCTGCAAGCACCTGAGAACAAGGTGGTCCGTGGGCACCTTCTCTGCTAACGCTGGCTAAGCAACATGTGCCTCTAGAAGGGAGCAAAAAGAGCCTGAGGGCCATGTATGTCCAAGACATGGCAAATTCCCAGGTTGCGTGGCATAAAACAGCTCCATAACTGTCCATGTGGACTGTTCACTAAGATCTGTCCACATGAGGTAGGCCTGGTGAGGAGCACGTGCTGAGGGAGGGCTCAGTACCTCACACCCAACAGAGCAGCTCTGATGGTCTCACTCAAATGTGCCATGTGTACATTTGATGGAAAGAGCGAGGCCTCTCAAGGGCAGGCACATCAGAGATCAGCACTTGAGATAGGTCCAGACTGCAAATCTCATGCCTGGATCTTAGGAAGAATTAGGATGGAAGGAAAAGATTGTGTACTGCTTCATTGGGAAAGCTGTCACGTCGCCAGCCACTGCACAGAGCTCAGACAAGGGGGATAGAGCCCGGCACATTTTAGTTCAATAAGCAACATCACCACAATTTCATCATTATTTTTTCATTTCTTCAGATATACTTTATCTCCACAAAGGCTTTATGAATACTTATATTTATAACCTTTCCCAATTTGCAAATAAATCCTGCCAATTAGATCCAGGCTGCAAATGACATTATTGCTCAGCATTTTACTCCTAGCTAGATAAACAGTTATAGCAGTATGCAACAATACAAGACAGAGATAAAGTGCAGCCAACTGTATATTAATAGGAGGGATATTGCATTGACTATACGAGCAATGAAAAAATATTATTTTTCTCATAGAGCATCTTTCATCCAAGACACTCACAGCACTTTAAACACACACATTACCTGAGCCTCCCAAGGCCTGTGAGGTAGGTACCGCTCTGTAGGTTATTATCACTACCAGAGCCCTGCTTTGATGGAAATGAGAAAACAGACAGAATAAATGTGTTTTCCCGTGTGTCTGGGCCAGAATGAGGAGTGCCAGGACTGCCCATGAGCTGCCTGGATGAGCGCTGCAAGCAGGAAGCAGAGCATGAAGGCAACAGAAGGGGAAGGGCGCTCTCATCCTGCTCAGCTGCCCCCCACACTTTGGGGGGGTGTCACTACAACCCACCACTGCATGCCCAAGGGCTGCTCAGGTTCAGCGCTGCCTTCAACCGGCCCTTTTTGGGGTCCAGGCTGGAGCCGAGGGCAGAAGCTGGGTGAGACACTTGCCCGGGTAGCTGCACTTTTTAAGCTCATCTCAGCAATGCCTATCCCCATTTCCTCTGGACGGCCTAAAAGGAGGAAGGAGATGAGAACAACAAGCCACACATGGGGTTTGGGGAACAATACACGCTTGGAAGCTCCCTGTCCTGCTGCTCCTTCCTGGTGCCTAGTTCCCCAGGGGTGGTAGCTCATGGGTGGCAGGGTCAAGAGCTCCCGCAGTCCATACCCTGAGCGCTTGGGAAACTAAGGCATTGCTTAATGCAGCAAGGAGAGTGCAAAGCAAGGGCCTGGAGGGAATGTGTGAGCCCCTAGGAGAGGGTGCAGGAGCTCTGCCATGGCCAGCTCAGCCATGTACCTGCAACTCTGTCCAGCTGAGCTGCAGGCTTAAACACCAGGGCTGCCCACGAGCCAAGGTTGCAGGGACAGCATCTTTATACATCAGCTGGCCTCTGCTCCCTGCCTCTCACCATGGCCTCTGGACAAAAAGCACTGAGTTGTTAACAACAAGTCGCATCTAAACCAAGCTACAGAAGTAAACAACTCTTGCAGCTAAAAATTAGAGAAACCCCGTACCAAGCAAGCAAAGAGGACAGGAATTGGAAGTTTAGCTTCTGGTCAAGTGAAGGATACAAGCATTGACAAGTAGCACAGTTGGAGGCAACTGAGACTGGGCTTTTCAGCCAGCCCTGTCAAAGCAGCAGCACAAGACAGGCTGTGCCAACAGAGCATGCCAGAGAATCCAGAGCAGCACGGGCCAAGTGCATTAGCAGAATTTGGGCACACCTACCTACTGGTGTTTGCACTCCTTATGTGGTGTCACCCACTGCAGAGTGACACTTCAGAGCCCGGATCAGCTCCTGCACAGCAGGGTTTGGTGTGCACAGGCAGAGCTGTGCCCTGCACGCCGCAGCCCTGTGTGCTCCAAGGCACCTGTGTGCATGTGCACACCGGCATGTGTGTGCACGCACAGGCAGAGGGACGTGCGTGGCGTTGCAAGGACAGCGTGACATGTTGTGCAACACACAGCCTTGGATTTCAGTTTGCTCCGAGGAAGCCTGACTGTGACTCACACAGGGCTGGCAAGCGGGAGGCGCTCTCTTTGCAAAGGGACCACAGATTTTCCCAGCGTTAAATGGAATCCTTCTCTTTTCAGGACAACCTGCACCTGCAGACAGCTCTGCCTGGGGTCCCTGACTCTGCCTGTCACCTGCATGGAGGTGAAACAGCCTCCCAAGAGAATGCTTGGGAGGTCTGGCTGCTTCTGCACACACAGAGCCCAGCAGCTTTGGAAGGATGAGCAGATCTGGCTAGAACAAGATTCCCCTCCCTGCTTTTCCTTGCTTCTTCCACCCACCCACACCCACGCAGCAAGCCAAATACAGCCCGTGCTGTCTGTAAACCAAGCGAGTGCTTGGGAGCTTCAATCAGATAATCAGCTCTCGTGTCCCAGATTCTGATCAACACATACATATTCATGCCTTAATTGGAATGTGCCATTAGCAGTATCTGCTGTAGAGCCAGGGGCGCAGAGGGAAGGGGGCGAGCAGCAGCAGGGCCCATTGCTGCAGCTTCTGCTTCTCAGCTCTCTGCTTGCCTGGTGTCCCCCAGAACCCAGCACTCCCATGCCCAAGGGCACGCATTTGTGACCACTTAGGCAGAAGGATGCCTGGGGGTACAAGCAAGAGAGAGGAGGGTGTGTGTGTGTGTGTGGGGGGGGGGGGAACTTCCTTTCCACATGCCAAGGCACAGCAGAAACTATTTCAACTGAGTCTATTTCTCTCTAGGCTATGGGGCAAAGCTGGTGAGAGGACACTGCAGGTATCCCATCCATCCTGCCTCACCTTGCCCCACACTCTGGGGAATTATGAGGAACCAAATCAGACTAAGTCACCAGTTTGGATACAGGTAGGTCATCAGGCAGCCCAACACAAGCCTCTTTGCCATGAGAGATGGCACAACACGGGGTGCTGCAGCAGTAGGAAGCAAGGGCTGCTGCATTAGCTAATGCTTTGGTGGAGAGAATTAATTGTCTAAGCAGCAGCTAGGGGCAGAGGGAGCAAGTGATTATGCACCCTTGTTTTCTGCCTCTAATTACTCTGTCCTAAACCCAAGCCCAGCTGATGCATTTCAGAGCCATTTGAGCTTGTATCTGTCTAGCAGCTAAATGCACAGGATGCTGCCAGATGTGATCACACTTGGTTCAGGTGAGAAACAGAGCACAGTATGACAAAAAGGCAAGGAAACGTATGGTTAAGATACATGGTATTTGCTCTTGAATAACATGGTTAGGAGTTCTGATACAGGGGGGAGTTAGTGTGGGAAAGACACCATACCAAAACCTGGCCCCTGCAAGACAGACCATAAGAGCTGTGTTTTTATACAAAAGACTGATAAAGGTTTTTTTTTTTTTTAAATATCATTTAACACTAGATGGACACAGGTTATGCCTATAAAGCATTTCCACTAAGCCCATCCCATCTTCCCACTTGACAGCAACTTTGTGCTTATTTACAACCTCCTTTGCAGCCTCTGCTTTAGTAAATCTGGGATTTTTATCCCCACCAGAAAATATACTGGGGAAAAAATTAGAGGCTGCCATGCTATTCCCTGCACTCTAATTTCCATCAGCAGCCATCAACGGAAGAGACTCACATTGGATATATTCCCAAGGCACAGGGACTGAAGCACCTGAGCTCTGCTGGCCAGGATGACTAGACGACCAGATTTCCAAACCCAAATACATTCTGGTTTGGGTTGGATGAGAAGTGAAATGTAACTCTTCTAGGAGAGCAAATCTGGAAATAATGTCTTCAAGGAGAAGCAAATAAAAAGAACAGAGCACATCCCTGGTAAGCAGCTGATATAATTCTTAATGCAGTCCATAGAAAATTCTCCTATTGTTTGAGCTGGGTATAGCTGTCTAAAAGAACAAGAGGCACCATCGATGGTAGTGTTTGGCCACCACTAATCACTGCAGACATTTAAAGAGGCTGAAATTGCTTTAAAGATTGCTTGGTGTCAAAGTGACAATTATACTCAAGTTAATTTGTTGTGCAGTCTGGTCCAAGCTCTATGTCTGCACTTTATAGGCTCACTTGGCTCAAATGATCAGTGATCAGAAATAAAGCATCAAAAGAAATGTGGGGCTTATGTGTGTTTTTAACCAAAACTGGCACCTCACAGTACATTAACTCCTGCCTGCCAGGCTGTTTGCCTTGGCTTTGCCTGTGCACAGACGGGAGAGGAACTTCACATTTCCTCTGTTATTACTCAGGAAGTTTTTCATGCTTTTATGTTGATTAAGCTTAATATTATTTCCAAAAAACAAATCCTACCTATTCTAACTCCCCCTGCAAAAACACACCCTACCACCAAAGCACCCAAACCTTTTCAGTTTGTGTAGGGTAACCTCCACACAGAACAGCTCCAATTTGCTGACCCTCTCTGTGATTCAAAACATTCTGTAGTATTAGCATAACAGAACTGCAGGTGTTATTAAAAGCCAGACAGATACATACATACATACGCAAATGGAAAGCAAAGGGAATAAACACTATCCCTGAGTTGCCCTCTGAGCAATCCAGGCCCTTCCATGTTTCCTGTCCCTGCAAATCCTTTCTTCTCTAAGCTTCCGTGCATGTTTTCTGCATACAGTGAACTGGGAAGCTCCATCTCGGAGGTACCTGCTGCTGAAGTGGTGGGTGAGGTGATTCCTAGCACGGTGTGCACCCGCTCTTTCCCACGGGACTAGATTCATCCCTGCCCACGTTACTGTGCCCGCCGTCACGGCGCAGCGTCAGCGCTCACGGCTGTACCGGAGCAAAAGGAGGCCTGGGTGTGTAGTGCAGATGGGAGCTGCAAAACAGTGGAACGACAGAAAAGCCCACGTGCCGGGGCATGTCAGCAGACAGGACGTGCAAATGGAGCAGGAAAGTGCTTTGAATCCTCCTCAGGGTAATGACAGAAGGAACGATGCTCTTAAAAGAGAGAAGGAATTGCCCCTTTTCCCTAACATCTTGCAAGCTCTGCTCGCCAAGACTTTGATGGATGCAGTGCAGACAAGTCACGTGGAGCAGAGCCCATTTCACTCCAACCCTCCTCATGCCCCTCTGCTACCCACAACGACTCTGAGGCTGGGGAGCAGTCCTCCGTCTGGAGTCCCACCCCAGACAGCTGAATGCTCCAGGAAGCCGACACGTGCCTTGGCTTGGGAGGCTGCCAGCTCTGTGATGCAGCAGCACTCACCGAGGCTGACTGCAAAGCCTGTGGAGGAGGGAAGGGGTGGAGGAGCCCTTAATTTGGCTGCCAGCTTCCAAAGCGCTCGCTCGCTTGGGAGGTTACGTGACAGCTGTGATTGAGGCGCGCGTGGGAGGATGCAACTGCAGGAAAGGGAAGCTCTTGGGTTGGGCTTTTCACACCGAAAGCCACAGCGGCGCTTGCTGCACTGAGAACGCTGCTGTGGGTCAAGAACCTCTGCTACGGGTCAAGTCCCTTTGCTGTGGCAAGGCTGGGAGAGCCACGGGAATGTCCTAGTTACACGCATGCAAAAGACAACTACTGAACCATTCAACAGACACCGAGTGAACTACATGGGGGGAAAAAAGGCTGTGTTCAAAGGAACCACAGTGGCAGGCAGCAAGTACCAGGAGATAGGAACACGGCTCTCAAAGCTACCATCTGCAGAGCCAGCCACGGCAGAATAGAAGGAGACAGAAGGGAAGATGGTGACAGACCTCATGCCCTGAACTGTCCCCCTTAGCAAAAACAGAGTGGGATCTAGCCAGACAGTCCCACTAATAAAGAGTCAGAAATCCCCCAACTGCAGAGGACTGTTGAAAAGAAGCAGAGGGCGAGAAGACACCTGGCCACGCTCCCCTTGGCGATCACTTCCATCTCCTGTGCAAAGGCCACAGATATTTTGGGAATGCTCAGAGCTGAATTTTCCTACCTGCCCTTTGTTTCAAACAGTTCAACACAAGATTTAAAAAAAAAAAATCAAGAGGAAAGAGGCAAAGAATGGACTGCGGCCTAGACACAGAAGCCAAACTAGAGACCAACCGGTTACACCTCCACTTTTACCTGCTGTGGGGATCAAAATGTTGTGCTTTTTTCCCCATGCACCAGAAAGTTCTTTATCTGCTTTCTTGTTTCTGAAGTGGAATTAGTACCTGTCCAGCACTAGTGTCATTGCTAAGATGATGTCTTTCCATTTATGCTTTGGTTAGCCCATAAAAAGCAGAACACCTCGGCACATACACACCTCAGCACTGTGTGGTCAGCTGTAGCAGCAGGGCAACAACTCAAACTTCTTTCAGTGAAGCCTCATGCTATGATGGAGCAGCTGGGATGACAGCAGCTTACCTAACTTTGGACATCTATGATGGACACATCTCTACCGCCAGTGACTGACTTACTAAGGTCTCTTTCAAGACGAGGAAAGAACATGTGTGCAAGTCATTTTTTCTTAAGGTAGACATATAAAGTAAGTCCACAATTGGATGGAAAAACATATTTCTCTCCTATTCCTATGGGCAGAGTCTCACAGTCTAAAGTCAGATGAGGCAAATCCTGCCTGTACCGACTCAGAATGGAAAACCCACCGAATGACATTGAGAAAAATCATCATGGAAAGCACAGTCATCACAGAAAGCGAAAGATTTTTTTGAATCTAATTTCCTCTAAACTTTTGACCTAGATGTAAATCACAGCTGGATGGCTCTTTGACCTTCCCAGCAATTTCTCATTTGAATTAATCCTTTTGCACCCCAAAGCTGAGAATCCCCTTTAGGATAATGTGCAGATACATGAAGAAAGTGAATGAAACAAAGTGCAGCTCAACACTGCTCTGATATTTCTCAACTACTATCCTTGCTTCCAGGTCTTGCTCCCCAACATCCCAATCCCTACCCCAAGCTGACCCATATCTGCAGCTGCAAACTTGTCCCTCCCCATATCCCACTGATGGAGGGAGAGAACCGAGTCCATACCTTCAATGGGTTTGGGTACAAAATGTGATGAGGGTTTGGTTTTCTTCACACGGTTTCCCTTCATAATTTGACCTTCTTTATTGAGTCCCAGGAACCACGCTCGTCCGGATTCTTGCTGCCGGTACAGCGTGGAAGAATAAATAACGTAGTAGTTTTCAAAGACAGATTCCTTAAATTTGCACTCTGGCGTGAAAACATCCTGCAGTGAGAAAGAGAAGAAAAAGCAATAGAAGGAATTAATCACTGCTGTCCTAAATTAGGCAGCACTGAGTGATACACAACGGTCACGCGCTACAGTCAGTTTAACAACAGAAAACAACAGGCATCAGCAACGCCAGCTCCCAGCAACAACACAGATCTGGAAAACTCCCTGCTGAAAGGAAGGCTCTCACCGTCACTGAGAACGGAGAGCTGCAGATTGCAAAATAGCCCTCAGTAAATGGGCTGGAAAAATGTGCAGGAAAATGCGGAATTGTGTCCCAGTAAGCTGGAAACAGCCAGGGCAATGGACCTGTCTGCACATCAAGAGTCACTGTTTGGGCTGGGAATTTTGAAATATGGTGGAGGATGCGTGTGCTCCCAAATCCCACTTCTAGGGATTTGGTTGAAATATGGAGCACAAGCATGCAACTTAACTATTTTCAAAAGGAGAAAATGCTGGCAAAAAAAACCTTAGATTAAAAAAAAAAAATTAAGATTTTTGACATCTCTATTTTCCTTCCAGTACAGAGATGTAGTCTCACACTTTCCCCAAGAACAAAAAACACATGGCCCTGTTAGAGACATTTCCCATTCCTGGGTGATGGGGGAGATAAGAACAAGAAGCCCCTATGGGGAGGCTACATCTTTGCCATTTGTCCAGTACTTGCATAAAGTCTCCAGGACGAAGCTACACCCAACTATATCTGGAAGGAAAACTTGTCACATACCAGAATTTTCTTTTCAAGACTTATAAATCAGGGAAACACTAGTAAACCTCTCTTAAATCAAGAGGCAGCCAGCGGGAGGCTCTGTGACAGTGGCCTCAGCTCAACCGTTCGCTGACTCAGACAGTCATCGGGCTCTGTTTGTTTTCAAGACTTCAACTTGCACAAGTAAATTCATTCTGGCCAAATGAACTCCTCTCAGACAGCTTTAAAACTACTACACACCTGCCAAGAACCCTCCAGATGCGATGCAAGGAATGAGCACCTTCTGGAGGAAGAGGCTCATCAAGAGATCCCTTCTGCAGCACCTAGGCAAGGTAGGACGTCAGAGCCCCCATCCATCACTCAGGTGGGTGCTGCTCTCTGAATCAAGCTCTCAGCTGGGGGTTACTCTCCTCAGCAAACTCCTTGCCACTCACAAGACTTCAGGAATTTCTGCAGCCTCCCTAATGGAAAGCCCAAGACCAACATCACAGCAAAAGATTGCCAAGTATTTGCCACAGACCTCATTTAAGAGTGAGCATTTTGAGCATTCGGCAACACTCGTACATATTCCCAAGCACTCTGGTGGTTACATAAAGTGTTGCTGGTGTGACAATAAATGCAGTGTGCAAGAGACCTACAGAGCCAGGTAGACTTGAAGTCACAGAAGACAGCGCGCCCCAGAAATCAGAGTTGTGCCACATGCGCGAAGTCTGCATCAATCATCAGACCACGCACATGAAAACCCTTCTCAGACCCTATCTGAGGGAATCTTCCTCACTGCGGAAATAAATATTTTAGAAGGAGGGAATGAAACAACTTAAGAGAGATCCAGACGACTTAGAGCACCATAAAACAGTGTTTGATGTAGCTTCCCAAAAGATCCGCGTTTAAGCGCTCCTTAAATCTGCTCTTTATCCCCAGGCTTTGCCTTGCCTTGGAACACAGAGCTCACGTGGGAGCCAGGCGGGTTTCAGCCCATTCCCTCCCCAGTCTGCACCGTGTTGCTATTTAATGTCTAATCCCTATAGACGGCAGGGCCCGAGGCTCTCCTGGGCACGGAGAATTCCCTCTACAGCTAGACTGGACAACTCAATCCCATTTCCCAGGCCTTGCTTTCCCCCATCATTAAAAAAACATGTTAATAAAATTATCCTTAGGAGGACTAAAAGGTTTGTAGTCGGTGAGGGGAAGCTACTAGATTGCCCAAAACTTAGAATTTACATCGATTTTTGATGTTTGCTGTAATTTCATCTTGGAGTAAAGGCTATTCTTCTAATTTTCAATGAAGCAGAAATTTACCAAAATGCTATCTGAGAATGTTCTTTCAGAAAACAAAGCTTCTATTTAGAAGTTGCATAAAATTGAAAGTTCTAAGGTAAATCTGTTTTAAAATAATTGCAGTAAAATATTTTGAGGTTCACAATAGCACAGGCTACAGCATATATCGTGTACAGAATTAACAGAATACTGTTACTGCTTTAAGTGGATATCTGTTTTTAAAGACATCTACTTAAGGAACATTTCAAAAAGCAAAGCCAAAAGGGTGGTTTTCATTAAGTGTGTAAGCTCTCCCAAAATAAGACAAATAAAGAAGGCTCTCCAATTGTTTTTTGTAAAATGGCTGGTTGATTCCTCCTTCCTCACCCTTTAGTTGAAATACCACTTTAGGACATGGCAACAACACACATACACACACAAAAGCCAGTTATGTCCTTTAGGCAGTTATTAAAAATCCCATGGATTTGACATAATTAAATAATGCCATTTCTGTTATTTTTCTTTTCTTATTACGCATATCCCTACATTGGCAACAGCTGGGCTCCCACTGCGCCATGCAAAGACAAGTATACAGCGGGATAAAATCCCCTTTGTCCCCAAAAAAGAAAGCATAGCTTGTATAATCCTGTATTGCTGACAGACAGCAAAGCCTGTAAAAATAACCTACACGCCCAAAGTCACACACCCAAAATACAAAGGAAGGGGCAGGCAGCAAGGTGGCCCAGAGAGAAAGCACTAAAAGGGCTTCCTAGATGCTCTCACTTGACCCCTTCAGAAACGGGCTCAATTTTCATAAAAACACTCAAAAAGGTTCATTTCCAATTACCAGGCTGACACTTGCCTGGGATTGTGGAGCTCAACGGTGGCTTTCCCAACGTTCAACCTGTCACCAGTGATAATGACTCTGTGCCTGCCCTGCCACAGGTGCTTTTGCCACGGCCAAAAAAGCAAGGAGAACCCATCTCTGGAACCAACAAAGCCCTGTACGTTCTTCTCCATCAGTATCTTCTCAGTGGCCAACACGAGGCCTCCAACATTTGCGAGGAACATCCACACTGTCGTTTACGCTGTCCCTCTCTCTCATTGAGGGCTTTGTGGAAGCCAACAACAAGAGGCCACTTGGATATCAACAGCCCTACCTCTACCAGCTTTATTGCCAAAATTAGCTGTGGTAATGACCACAGGGTGTGGTAATTAACATCAAGTGGGAACTGCTGTTTTGGTTGTCTTCAGTGAGAAGAGCTGGGCAGAAGCAGGAAACTGCAGGTGAGTTAATCAGATTCCCAGTAACAAGGTAGTTCTTAGCAGGAAATACTCCACAGACTGAAAACGCAGACAACTGAAGGTGTTTTTGGAAAAGCACCAAACTACTTGTTAGACCTTGGAGACATTAGTTTTTTTTTTTTTTTTAAGATGAATTCACTACTGATGCAATATTCTAGATGGGCAGTGTAAGCCTTTCTCTTCATTCCAAAGTTACAGAGCGGGCTAAAAGCAGCAGAACAAGCCCAAGGGCCAGGCGATGTCCCCCTGCCACGCTGCTGACGAGCCACCCTCCTCCAGAGCTAAGGGCAGGAGAAGCAGCACCCACCTTGCGACCTGGTGCAGGGGCTTTCATACCAGGCCTATAACAAACCCCACTCATTTCACTTCCCTGCTCTCTCCTTCGTGAAAACAACACAACCAGGTCCAAGACAGTGAGAGGACAGATGGCTTCATTTTCCAATCCATAGCCTTTCTAGAGCCTTTAAATAAAGCAAGAAATTGTGACTCTCTTCTGTAAAACCTCCATCGGACTCTAGGTTCCTTCTCATGAGCAGCTGCTGTGAACGCAGCTTGCTCAGATAACTCATCAGTTCTCCTCATTCAACACAGCTGTGATTTAGAGAAAATAAAGAAAATTATCGTTTTTTTCTTCACGTAAAATATATGCTTTTAACAAAAATATCTTGGGACAGCAAGTAAGGAAACAGATATAAATCCTGATGTATTTTGTTAAATATCTGCAGAAACTATTGAAAACATGTTGAGAAAAAAAATGAAATTGTTAAATAAAAGCTTGCATATAACACTTGTAAAATAAATCTTAGTAATTTCCACGCAGAATGATTAGCATCTGCCTGCAGCTTGTTTCCTATAGCTCCATCCCATCCTTTGCACAAAGGCAGTTCCAGTAAGACAGAGTAATTAGATTTGCTTTAAAAAGTAAACATTAAGCCTGGTTGGTGCTAACTCCAGGTTTCTGGTACTTGAACGTGCAGAGTACATGAAAAAATGGCAGCTGTCACGGGGGACATGAGGGAGGCCACATTCAGTGACGCTTCAAATCAATAGAGAGCTAATGGCCGTGACTGTAATTTGGAGGGGCTGCCCTGTGTCAGGTCTGCGCACGGAGCGGGGAAGGCACCACGGCTTGTTCCCTAAACCATTCCTGTTTAAGGAAAAAAATCAGCTGTTTAATTTATCCTTGATCCCAACTGCATTACTTGCCATATGTAGATGGAAATGTGCACTGGACACCCAGAGGAAAGCTGAAACAACCTTGATATAGTCTGGATCAGCCTGGTGCTTCACAGGAGCATTGGGAATGTCCGGCTGCATCCATGTCCCTTTCCCTTCTTTTCAGCATGAGCTGGAGGTGGGATGCAAGAGAACAGATTTTTCCTGACCTGCCATGGTCAGGAACATCCACGCCAGGCTTGTAGCCTTGACCACAAGGCTCTCTGCACTTGTGCAAAGCAGGAACAGCTCCACGTGGAGCTGCAGGGTGCAAGGAGCAGCTGGATCCTGGCTCCATGAGCGACGGCAGCGGGTATCAGTACCCACCTCTGTCCGACCATGAAGGTGGCCGGGGCCCGTCCTCTGCTTGGCCAAGCTCGTTCCCACCGTGCCCAGGCCCTGGTGGGAGCGACGGCAGCTCCCCGTGCTGCCCCCAGGGATAGCGAAGCAGCCGGTGGCAGCGATGTCACAGCTCTTGCACCCAGCTGCTTGCTCAGCATCCCTCCAGACCAGGACCCTTGTTTGTGTTGTCTGCCATTGCCCTACAAATATCCTCAAAACTGCCAAATAGATAAAGATCTCTCTCTCCCCGCCCTTTTTTTTTTTTTTAAATGAAGATCTCCTTTTATTATAACCCAAAGGAGAACTGCAAATATACACATCCACATGCAAACCTAATGACTTAATAAATTTAGCCCCTGAAACTAGCAGCTATAAAAGAAAAAAGCCCATTCTGCAAGTAGTTTGTGCCACCGTTCGGGAAAGGCATGTTAATTACGAGCGTTGAAATATCTAGCAAACACATTCCCAGAGTAATAGTTTTCCTTTGTTTACAGCACTTACGGGTTCCTCTTTATGTTCTGCACAATTACTGTGCCAGACCTTCAGATGGGCTACAAGCACTGAGCTGCACTGACGCCTATGGCACTGCAAGGATTCCCTCACACCGAGTCTGGCTCACGATATCCACTCATGCTCATGTGAATTCTTCAGAGTTTATCAAGCCATTAAAAGCACATTAAGTAACCTCCTGTCAACACTGAATGGCAAGCATCATCAGAGCTACCAGCAGTGGCATTTCTCTAAGGTTGTTGAGCTAGACCATGGAGTGACTGGTCTACACAGTCACTCTCTACTGGTCTACACAGTCACAGTCTGCATGAAGGCAGCTCCACCCAAAGGGAAAGGATGGCATTTACTATATATCTATTTACTCATCTCCTGATGGGCAAAGCCCTACCAACTGAGCAAGGTTTAGTCAAAGCTTTGATGCCACCAGCTCTGAGCATCGGACACGCGATCACGAATCTCGTATCGACAAGCTTGTTCCTGGCACAGGTGCATTCCCAGGGCAGCTTTTTAGCTGTGTAAGTTCATTTTCACAAGACAGACCCCACTGCAGACAACAGCAGCAGTCCCACAGGGGATGACACCTTATGTCAGATCGACTTCAGGGTCCTCCTGCTTCAGTACAGCTTCCCCAATGACCTAGGGTTGCATCTATCTGGAAATGTTTTAAAATAATTATAGCTGAGCGCTCTCTTGGCATGTGATCAAGAACTGCAAATTTGCATCCAAACTTTACATCTCATCACATCTTTGTCCAGATGGCAGGTGATATTCTACTGTTCACACTCCACTTTTCCTCCCCCTTCTAGCTCCATAAAATATGGGTGACAAGTCTTCTTGGTGGTCTTTTAGAAGTAGGAGAGAGGAGATACTTTTTAAAATAACAAGCTGCTACAAAAATATAAGATTCTATAGCCTTGCTGCAGAGCTCATATTCACTTGATGAAATAATACAGTATCTGCAAGCTCTTTGGCTCTGTCTGGGCCATCTGTGGGTTGGAGGCAGCACATTTTCAAACAAATGAGCAAAAAACTCCAGTGCTGGACATTTATCCAAGTCTCTTACTTTGCAATTAAGCTACAGATCTCTGTATGTGAATTCAAGCTGTTCAAAGAGCAGAGCAGCAAGGACATCTGCCCGGGCGCACGGCTCAGTATTGACCAGAGCTGGTGGCTGTTCTGCAACACGTGCTGAGCTTTCAGCCTCACATAACTAGTTACCTCCATCAAAATGGGCTCATACGGATCTACATAAGCTCTAGTCTACCTTTTGGCTATGTAGCAGATAAGCCAGGGAGTCTGGAGGGATCTAATTCAAATCTATCCCATCTATCAGGTCTATCCCATCACACACCCACATTGTCTTCTCGAGCTGCCGGCTCTTGGCCTGTTCACTGTGCAGCCCTGTTTTTACCAAGTCCTTCGTAGGGTTAAAACACCCAAACTCCCGTTACCGCCCTTGGGCGGCTGTTGGTCCTCCAACGCTGACATGAACTCGGCTTTCAGCTTAATGAGTGCTGACAAGAACAGAACTCAGGGTGACTGCAAGCTGGACGGCTCATGTCCACATCTCCCCAGGGAACACAGGCCTCGCTACACGGCCCTGCTGGCTGGCTGCAAGAACAGGCTCAGGGAGCAACCCGTGGGGACCAACGACCGAGTACCTTCATATACAGTATTGTCCAAAGTGCACGGACAGCAAGGGGCACATCTGGTTGGTTTGTTTGTTTTTTTTTGTTGATGGAGAACCCAAAATTCAAGATCATGTTTGGATAGAATAAATTTGAATCCGTTCTCTTCAAAACATAAGGTACATGTGGAATTTAATTGTTTAGTTGGTTCCATAATTTTGGGGTCTTATTTCGAGCTGGAAATCTAACACCTGCTACAACTGAGGTGTTAATAACCAGAGAAGTGATCACACCGTAGCTTATCCCCACGGCATTTGGCCCATCCAGCTCTGCATTACCCTTCTAAACATACAAGTGCTTCCTAAAAAGGGGCTTTTCTAATAGCAGTCTCTTGTAGCTTTTACTGGTAGCTCGGGCATCTCATGAGCCCATCCCAGGATCAGCTTCTCACTTCCTAATCTGGGAATCTTCTGCTTTTCTGACAAGGTATTTGAAGTTGATAGCAGTGATAGAAACACCTTTTACACCAAAGCAGAAGACAGAAATACGTCTTTGCATTCAGACATAACGAACATGAGACAAGATGGAGAGATTTTAGTTGCACACCAGAAAAACAGTTTTCCTAAATTAGTATCTTTCTGCCTCAGCTGCTAGAGCCTGAAATAACCATAAAGAAAAATAATAATATAAGAACCCTAAAAACACAGCCAGATGGGATGCTTCGAGCCTGTGAATATTCTACAGGGCCAGAAAGAGTTTCTTGGCATCAGTTTGTCTGAGCCTGAGTAATGGGCACTATGAATTGGTTTGTGGCCTTTGGTCACTGTTACAATACTGCTATTTTTCATTTTGTTGATACTAATAATGTATAAACTAAAACAATAATTATGCATTTATAAACAAGATCCTTTTTGTTCTAATACTCTAGCGAAAACTCTTAGTTGACAATTAGCTTTAAATATTATATTTACCACATTATTGTTTATATTAAGATTAGCCTCAAAGTCCCAAAGCAGAGTACCAATGCTCTGGGCATTTCAGAAAACCTCTCTTACCATGCCAGAGCACAGGGTAAAACTTTTATTTTCTACCCTTCTGTGCAGAGATTTAGAGCAGTGAAAGACCAACTGCCTTGCTGGGCATTTTGTAAAACAAGAGGTGTCAAAGTTAATGCACAAACTTAATTCCCCTGAGTCCCAGTCCAGTTTCTTATGCAAAGCTTCTCTCTTGCTGATATGGGCAGAAGATAACAGGACTTGCTAAGAAGCTCACCAGGCCTATTATAACTGTAAGCTTCTGAGGTACTAAGATTGCCTCTTGGCTTTGGCTCTTCGATTCCCTGCAAGGCTTACTAAGATGCACCATCACTGACACACTCCCTATCTTTTCCAATGCTGAAAAGATCTCTCTGCATTAAACCAATTTCAGAACTGTCATAGCCATGGCTGGAAATTCAATTTCTTTGCTGCTAAAACTTCCATCCTGAAGATAAGTGGTGCTATATTATTAATATTTTGACAATTTATTGAGAAGTTGGCTACAACTGGCCAGTTAACAGCAAGCCCTGTGGCCTAAAGCTTGTTTTGGACAGGTGGGATCTTACAGCCCATTGGAAATGTTATGAAGGGGAAGGCTTTTTCCTCCCCTTTGCTACAGCTGCAGCCACAACTACACGCAAAGAAAGGAAAGGTTCACAGGATATTCTTAGGTTGAGCCCAGCTCTGCCACCCACCAGGAAGGCCCAAGGAAACCCAGCAAGATCTGTGCCTCAAAGCCTGGCTCTGGAAAGCTGCTGCTGACCGAGCTAGCAATTACAACAGGCAATTATGATTCCTGTGAGCAGGCTCCTCTGCTCTGTCTCCTTCAGGCTCCGTGTTCCTGAGCTAGATGCTTTAGGACCAGTATCCCATCTGAAATTCATTACAGTTTTACTGGGTATGAAGCACCTTTAGTTATGGGTGATAGAGAGAGGGGATATTCAGTGTGAGGAAATATTTAACTCCCAGTTCCTCTGAACATTTTTAGGCATAGAAGAGAGAGAAGACGTTTGGCATGAAGTGCAGATAGCCATTTGTTCCTTTTTTTCCTGGGAATTAGAAAATCATTTTGATGTGAAATACCATGTGGACAGTGCACAAGCATTTTGTACGCACCCAAACTATGCCACAACTTAGACCAGGCTGTTCTAGTGTAGGAAACCTAGTGATCCATCGTGGACGACACCCTGCTTACCAGAAATCAGACAGATGGAAGTGGATCATAAGGGATTTTGTGGTTAGTGAATTTTTTTCACTCTGTTGCACACTTTGCTAGATAACTCCTGTTCAGAAGCCAAATAATGACTGCAATTTTCAATCTAAGAAAATATAGTCACTCTAGAGAGGGAATAATATAATACAGTGAGTCTATTTGGCATAATGCACAGTAAAGCAGGAGACCATTTTACTGCATTACTAATATATAGAAGATTGTGCAATTGTCTTTAAATTATACAACCCAAAATGCATATAAAAAGGCAATCCAGAGTTAAGAATTAGAATCTGCTATTTGTAGTTACCTACTGCAAGAATCTGAGATCCAGGGCTTACAGTCACTGTGTATCTGCTGTTTGGTTTACAGAAGTTATATCTATAACACAAGACATGTGGTGTTAACAGGAACAAATGTGCAAACTGAAACTGTTCACAGCCTGAACACCTCACACACAAGGGGAACTCCTAGAGTATCTACTTTTCAGTTAAGCTTTGTCCAAAATCCAGTGTGTAGAGTCAGAGACCATCCAGTGATGCAAACCAAAGAACAGTAAAGGTGGGTGATTTGAGGATTTGCTCCAAAAGTGTAAAAGCAGAGATGGTGGCTCAGCTGGCCATAAGACAGATGGCACATGACATATGTGAAATGCCAGCAACCTGCTGCATGTCCACGGTCCTTAAAAAGAGTAGGGTATCTGTGCATATATTGGGATAACAGGAAGGTGAAAGGATGCTGTAACTTGGATGGTCTCTCTGCAAACAAGGTCCTCGTCTCCTGTAGTGCAGTTTGCACTTTAAATTGTTTCTCTGTAATCTGAAAGCCTCAGTCACACTGAATGTAGAAACAAGAAGCCTCTTGAAAAGCACTTACCACCATCATCAACTACAAGAATCAGCCTCATTTAATAATAATAACAAAAACAGGGACATTTGTTGAGCTTGCCTATTTACATCACAGTACTTTGCTTGTGGAAAGCTTGGAGTTGACTGCATATCTCAGCTGGGTGCCTTGGGGATCTGAAAATGTTTTTCTTAGCATGATAAATTTTAAAGAAATCTAGATCATCTGATCTAAAAAACAGATTAAAAGGGAGAAGGAAACTTCAGGTTGTTTTGACTATATCACTAAACAACCCGTCACTTTCTGCTTTCTTCTGTGCTAGTCCAGAATGGAACTAAAAATGAAAAAGAGAAACTATTTGCTCATGGACATAACAATCCTTCCTTCTTAGCCACAGTATTTCATAGTTTTCATATGTCTTAATTACTGTCATGTCTTGATATGAAGAGGCTAAGTCCTGAATCACTGAATGCAGCAGCAAGAAGAGAATCAGATCTAAGACTCTTGAACGTTGGTCTACACAGTCTGTTCACTAAGTAAACACTGATTCATGAATGTTTCAATTAAAATGGATACTATCACTTTCATAGCACAAGCACCAAAGAATAAGATTAAAACTCCTGTGGGAATGTAATTTCTAATGATTGAAGCAAAAGCCACAACTATAACCCCAAGTTCCCCAATGTTTTCGCAGGTCAATTAATCCAAAGTGAGGTACTTCTTGCAAGAAAAATTATTTAGCAGAATTCTATTATCTGATGATGTGTCCAAACTAATGGACCTGAACAGTAACTTCTGGCCCTGCAGTCTAGGCTGAGTCCCTAGCAGTCACAGAGTCTTTCACCATGTTCAAAACTGGCGTGCATGGAAACAAACTGTTTTCTCAGCGTATTTCAAACACGAAAGCATTTGGAATATGAAAACCCATGGAGCAGAAATTCAATCAGGCAAGTAGGAGAATGTTCATAAAATCACTGGTCTTTATTTACTAGTTTTACACTACTGCTTCTCTATTGGCTTTACTGAAGCAATTATATTGCTAATATACTCAGAAAAACACGCAACGAGCCTATGAACTTAGAGGAAAATACCCAGAGAAAGAACACCATGGGGATCATTTTACTTAGAAGAGGGCAGTAAAGAAATACGAGGCATGTGAGGCACAAGAGAAAAATAATGAGAGCTGTAAGATTTTGCTTTTTAAGCTGGTCATAAAAAATAAGCTTTTAACTGACAAGGATGCTTTAAGAAGTCTGCTTTCTAAATTTAACTTTGATATTGAAAAGTCTTGGATTTTGTTCTTCTGTTTTTTCTTTTTTTTTCATTAGCGTAAACTTGATAAAAATGAGGCGTGATAATCCTGGTGCTACACATTTTCAAAGCCATTTTTTAGCTATAGCCTCTTCAGAGGGTGCAGATAACATTTGCATGGGTACAGAGCCACTGCAGAATGTTCCTTAAGGGCAGAGCTGGCTGTAAGGTCTAATACGATAGGACTGAGATTCAATATCAGCAGCATTCCCATTAATAGCCATTAAATTATTTATTCATATCAGGCTCTGGACGGCAGTAGAAAGACTAGGTTGTTCTGAAACGCTCAAGTTGTGTAAACCTTGTTGCACGACTTGCAGTTACTGTCCTGAGGGAGGTACATCCATTTTTACATCCTGAATCCACACTAAAGTCTCTTGTTTCTTCTTTCTCCAGTTTTCTGAATGATCACAAATATCGGTACCCCCATGAGCACGGACATCTCCACACATCTGCCTTCAAATGCACCTGACCCCTTCACCCCACCAGCCACCTACAGCGGCTGCCCTGGCCTTCTCACCACAACCATGTGCAGTGTTGCAGTGCATCTGCTGGATGATCGTTCCAGTCCCAATCCCAACCCTGCTGTCCCATCTTCTCCTTTCTCCATCTGCTGGCACTGTTTTCCTTTTTGCTACGCCATACCCTAAGCAACCTGTCAGGTCTGGGCCCATGGAGAATTCTTCTATGTTGCATTTGATTTGGGGGTAGGTGGAAGGAAATGACAAAATGTGGTATTTTAGTGAGAAAAGAAATTATGAAATCCAATTTTGAACATCATGATACTTAGTTGTTCACGTTAGGCCCACTCTTTACGTAGCTCTCTAGGACAGAAGGATCAGTCCCACAGCACCACAAGTAAGGGCAGAGATTTGTCCCTCTAGGGAAACAAATGGTCCCCATCGTCAGAGCCTCTGAATATTTGCAGCTAACATCACTCATGCAAGAGTACTATGAAGGATGGAAGAAGTCCTTATCTCAGTGAGAAAGTAACTGAGCATAAAGGAATGAGGTCAGTTGTATAAGATCCTTGGAAAGGCTGTGCCAGAATCAGAATTTGGATTTTCTGAATGCAAGCACAATGCTTTAAATATAAAAGCATTTCTCTGCCACATTCATGACAATGCAGGAAGGCAGTGGAATACCAGGCAAGCCTGGTATCCATCACAGGCTTGAAATGGTGCCTTTTGTTGTTCAGCTGCAAGAAAGCACCACTTTTACAATACCTTTTGAGCTCAAGAGTCACTGCACTGAGTCACTGTGCTGCCAGAGCCTGTCCCTTCTTCCTTATTCTAGCATCAAATGTTTTGGGAAACAAAATAAAGTCGTTAGGTAATGATGCCAAGCAAACACACATCGGAAAACCCCAAAAGGTCCATGGAAATGAATTCCCAGTCGTGAGCAGCAGCTTCTCCCTTTGCAAAAGGAAACAGCTTTTTATGTATGCCGTGTATGTGCTAGCATGTACTCTACAGCAGACAACGTTCAGCCTCCAGTGTAACTTGTCAAAGCCTGATATGCCTTCCCTTAATCAACGTGGCAAGCTTCTGAGCACCATGTGCTTCAAGCGGTGGGCTGCTGTCCCTCTGGGCACAAGAACGAAGCGCGCTGTCATTCTTGCTCCTGCTCTTCTACACATGCATCTTCCAGTGATCAAAAGCCAAATCAGGGCTGGATTCAGCCCACAGCTTCCCCAGAATGGTCCCTCTAGGCTTCTCCCTCTATGAAGGCCCTGAGAAGGGGTGTTGCCTCATCCTAGACTCAATGTAAAGATGTCATACTAAAGAAAGTACTGACAGGCAGTAAGTGATGGTGACAGTGCTTCAAGGGCCCTTTCTTGCCTCTGTTCAATTGTGCCATTTCATGCTGTTTATTGCGAGCAGAACAGGATGGCCACTGTCCCAATACCAATCACACACAGCCAATTCCTCCTGAATTAACCGCTCTACACCCCTATGCAATGCTGGGACAAAGGGTGAATCTGTTAAGTGACTAGAATATTGTAGGGTTAGGAAAATTTATGGTCGGACACTCACTGACCGCCCTGATGATGAGGTGACCTGCTGAAACGGGACAGTTTATGAAGATCTGATGAGCACAGAGCAGCTGGGGACACCCGTGGTGAGGCAGGCAACCGCCCAGCTTCAGAGGGCTGTTCAAAACTAGAGGTGTACACCCGGGCCAGGGCACCGGCACGAGGTGTCTGCATTCACAGTTCATGCACAACAACTGCACGGACGGCACTTTCGGGAGAAATGTGCTGGGGACAGCAGGGAAGCATGGAGATTTCATCTTCATCACATTTGACAACATCCCTTTCAGGGACGACACCGCAGGGCGTTTCTTTGTAGGGCTGCTCGGTTTGGGATGGGGATTGCTCTCCTGTGTACTCTTAATGGTAGCACTATGCTCTAAACTCTGTCCCCAAACAACTGTCCTCTTTCCAGTCTCACCATACGAGCAATGCTGCATTATACCACCCTCTTCCCCTTCCTCCTAGACGTAAGTCACATTACATTTTTTTCTGCTTCGGATGCCTCCATCTCTATCCCCCTGCACTTTCCTTCACCACTCCAAGCTCTGGCTTCCTTCTGAGCAAGTTTCATGCAACTGAGGTCACCTGGAAATGCAGGTACTCTGCTGGGTCCCTCAGGCACAGGTCACACTACACCGTATTTAAAAACATTTAGGCACAGCAAAATCTTTGTTTCAACTTCAACTGATTATAAGAAGCAACTTCTCTGTTGCCGCTTGCATCGTGAGGACACAGAGAAATGTAGCAAAAATCAAAAAAGACATTTTAAGGAAAATAAGGGGCATACTTTTTTCCTACAGTAAACTATTATACCAAGAAGGTAAGAAGACCAACTGACTGTCAACCTGTGATCTCAACACAGAGCCCTCTCGTCACGGCGGTCAGCAAGAAAGCTCCAAATACAGGTGAAATTAGTTTCACAGAATTGTTTTCAGTGCATCTATTACGCTTTATCTGCTACAGTCTTAAATCATGGTGCAAAGCAATGAAAGAGCCAAGGTCCCTTGACTGGCAGAATAATCACAGGGGACAAGGGGGCAACACGAGAGCACGGAACTGGTCCAGCCTGGGCTGAGAGGCCACCTCACGCCTACCTAGAAATGGCAGAGGTGGAAATGGCAACCAACCAGGCACAGGTGGCTGGTTCCTGGTCTCTCTCCTGCTCTCACACATGCAGACAGAGTCCCTGGTTCATAATCATCAGCTTTCCTGACGTGGTAACAGCAGGAATTTAGGAAGGTCACGGAAGGAGCTGATATCCAGACTGTGCTTCTCAGTGACGAGAGGAGCAGGGATCTTCCTGGGAAATCTTCTGCAGTCCTGATCCATGGCAAGCGAGGAGGGCGGCTGTGTAGCCACGCTGCCCCTACCACCTTGCAAGCCGTGGGCGCGCTCGCCGCGCCGTGCTGGGGTTTAGCCATTCCTGCCGCTTCTCCACGTGAAATAGAGACACACGCAGCCCAGCCTGGTGCCTCGGGAGTGCTGCACAGGCGTGCACAAAAAGCCTGCAGGGGTTCATGCAGTTAGGTACAGGAGAGTGAGTGTTATCCAGCTTGCCACCTACACAGGCGCTGTGCCCGTTTGTGGGAACTTGCAGAGAGGCAGCAGCCAGGACAAGAAAAACAGCATCAGCTGAGGGAATGTCGGCTTCTGCTGGGAGAAATGTTGGTGTGCAAAAGGTGGGACTTCTCCTCCCATCACACTTGTGCCTCTAGGAAGCCCTGACTCTACCCTTCAATTCCTCCACACCACGAACAGCCCTCACAGCAGCTGGTGAGTGCTGAGAAAATGTGGCTGCTGCCCAAACTCATGACTGTTTATTGCTGTTGCTGTCAACTGACTGTGCTGAAAACGATCCAAACTGCAGCAGCGAGAATCTTTGGCCAAACAGATTAATTTCCTTTAAAAAAAAAAAAAAAAAGAAAACAAGAAAACAACAACAACAACAAAAGCTGTTTCCAAGGAAGGAAAGAGTTGGGGGGAATGAGCATGGTTGCCAGTCAGGAGCAGGCGTACTCAGGAATTCAGACCTTGAGCATATTAGTCGGGACTGAACGGTGTTTGCACCATTCGGTTTGCACCATGATGTCCATGCTATATGGAGACTCCCGCTGCTCTCATTGGAAAAGACTAAGAGAGCAGAACTTTGCTGCCGGTGCCGGCCCCCTCTCTGACGGAGCATCCCAGCGCCTGGCGGGCGACATCCTCGGTCTCACAAGCAAACGACAAGCAGAAAGTGAAACTCAAATCAATCTCAAAAGCCATCCTCCAAATAATGAAAAAGGATAATCCCACCGAGCATCCATGTGGAGCCATTAACACATACACACTCATACACAGGGAGAAGCAAAAACAATTCATTTCTCTTAGTAGGAAATTGCTTTCATATAATTGTTCCCCTGGCTACTGAGATCATCACCTCTTAAGCCTAAAAATACAACAACATATAGGTAAAATTGTGCCTGGACCACTAAGAAACAAGCAGACAGAAGCATCTCCTCTCTTCTCCTGTTTATGCCTGCATTTAAGTGTGCACGAGCACAGAGAATTTCAGTAACTCTTGTTTGTCCATTCTCATCATGTAACATTTTCCCCAGGTCCAGAAGGGTGACATCACCCCTTGCAAGAGAAAGCAAGAGAAAGGAAACCCCCAAACCAGCTTGGGACTCCAGCAGATGTGCTGCTTTCTGGTCCTGGTTTCCAAGACGCCCTTTTTAGAAGAGATAGGGCCACTTGTCACAAAATAAATTCTCTTTAGGCAATGTTTTCCCCCTCTTCCCCAGGAAAACGTATGCCTAAATAGACTCAAATTTCACTTTATTCTAGACGACCTTTTCCCTAGCACACTTATCCCTACCCCTAAATCAGGAGAACTTGGCCATGCATGACCAAGCAGTGAGCAGCAGCTGGGAAAAAGAGCATATGAAAGAGCAATTGGGAACAGAGTATAACCTGGGCCCGGCCTGGCAGGGAAGGAAAAGGTGACGGAGTGTGGCTGGCCAAGTTACAAGCCTCCACATCCCCCCAGAGGTGTCTCTAACCAGGCCCAGCACCAAGGAGGCTCTGGAGTCCCCAACAGGCACATTTTTAATAGAGACTCTCTGCACAGACAGCAAGTTTGGGGCCAGCACATTGCATAGTTTGTGCTTTATAGGTTTGAATTTGTCCAAATTCATGCAGTTGCAGTCAGGATGAAATTACTTGTGCTCTGCCTGTGAAGATTTCATTGCACTGCATCGATCTCCTGATTGCTTGGGGGGGTACAGAACGAGCAGGACAGAAACCCCCAGGGAGTTTTTGACTTCAGAGTAGTCCCTTCTGTAAGTAACTGATTATCCAAGACCAAAGATTCCCCAAGTGCAAATACACCATCGATGGCTTGGGGACTAGCAAAAACATCAACATGCCTTAAATTAACTCTGGGTGCTCTAAGCAACTGTCTGACTGAAGCAAGAAGAACCTCATCAAGTTCCGAACATCTACCTTGACTTGATGGTGCCTGTGCAGAGCAGCAAGCATTCTGGAACAAGCTGAAGTGCCACCTGATGACCCAAGGCAGTCGTTCTTGGAAGGCCTCTCTTTCTGCCAGGGACAGGATAGCTGTGGCTGCTAGCAGGATTTCCCTGCTGTTCTGTAAATACAAGGGTAGTAACTATCACAGGTTTCTGCACCTTCAAAGATGACAAATACACTTCGTGTGGATGGGTTAAACTTTTCTGAGATCCCCTGACCTTGACGATCCCTTGGCAGAATCCTTTTCTGTATTTTAAACGCTGTTACTATATTATTGATGAACCTTTCAGTCACGCCTAGTGAAGATCCTTTAGACATTGAGGATATCGGAGATTGGCTATTTGGACAGGTGACAAGCCCATTCCTGCTAAGCCAATATTTTTCAAATCAAAAGTCACCAAGCAATGGCAATAAGAGCGAAACAAGATGAGAGCTGGAGATATCACGCTGGCTCCCAGCTGATTTCCTGAGTGTCCTGCCAGCCACAGTGTGCTTCTGTGCTTGATTAATTTAAATTGGGAGTTTCTGAAAACAAAAGTGTAACACTCAGCTTCTAATCAGAGCGTAAAGGTCCCGCAACTGATCAGCAGGCAGTGAACGCTCAGCTGCACCGCAAGACACTCATTCTTCGGAGATCTTTCGCCAATAATGATATTTTCACTGTGCAGCACTTGAAACCGAGACAAATAACCTCAGCAGCAGGGCAAATAACCTCTCACATCAGTAGCTCCCGAGCAATTACACCAAGGCCTCCACTGCTGCCTCCTGTTACGGATGGGCTCCCAACACGGCTCCTGCAACTGCTTTTGCATCGGGAGGGGGATGGACCTGGAGCCCCACGCTTGTCCCTCCCATCTACTTTCCTTGGTCTCTACCTGTTTGAGATCCCATCTTCATCTGGGAGGATGGACTTGACTTTATTTTGCATGTTCCTGGCCCCAGGCTCTCCAGGTACCATGAACACCCAAACGAGTGACTAACAGAAATGGTTATTACTGCATAACCATTCAAAGTAACTTCTTGCTACATTACTTTTTATATAGAGTCTCATTTTACATCGGAACGGCCACCTTTCTCCTAACGCATGCATGCACACTCAGTAAGCTGTGAAAGCACAACTTTATTACCACGGATTTACCTCAAAGGGTAAAACTGAGCCAAAAATCAATCCAGGTTTGCTGACAAAAAGCAAAATGCTAATACTAGTGTTAGGGAATCAAAATGTCACTCCTTGGCACTTCCATGAATATTAATCATCTCATTTTTACATAATATTTTCTTTTCCTTTGCTCTGCAGCTACTTCGCAGAGCAGCACAAACCTCTCTAAGTTTGGTCTGGAATCAATCCATGGCATTTTCTGATGTCAGATGTGGTTTCAGGTTTGGGGGTCAGAGGCCCTTGAAATTAAAGCAAATTGAATTTGAATGCTTCCTTGAATTTTGCCACCAGCTTAGCAAAAAGCCCCAGGTTTAACGTGCATATGCAATAACACAGTAGATGATCACGTGAAATATGGCCCTAGATTTTGGATCTAAAAGCATCGGTCTTTCCTGCTTGGATGCCCATCTCCCAAGAGAGAAGTTCAGCACTTTGGTCATGTAGCTCATGTTAGTTACTAAGAGCTTAGGCACCTTCTTCCCACTGAAGGTCAAAGGGAATTTGGCACCTAAGTCACCGAAGCACTTCTGTAAATCCCACAAAACTTTGGTAAGCATCTTTCCACCTCCAAATACCATTGGAAATCTGTGCCGTAACATAAAGGAAGCAGAAGACTCATAAAGATAAGGAATCTAACTGTGCTATTGAGGACTTAGAAGCGGCCAGGGTATGTTATATACACAAGGCTCATTAACAACAAGAGGACTTGGGATGAGGCCTAAGTTCTAACGCAGCAAAAAAGGTCTAGCAAACAACCTTCTGTGTGCAAGACTGGATCGTAGTTATTAACCTTGTTCTAAACCATAGGATATATTCAGATATTCAGCCTGGTACTTGCACCAGGGCAGTTTACAGAAGGGCCTGCAGAGGTGCTATACAGTTGTAGCTTTCTTTTCACCTGGTACTGACTGCCCTGCAACAGAGCCTGGCAAGCGGGCCCTGGAGGACATCATCTCTGCAGCAGAGGCAGCAATCTTGGCTGTACTTGCTCTCACTGTTTCAACTCCTTTATGGGGAAATGTGCTTCTCTCATTAACTGGGGTCATTAATGTGCTCAAATGACTTGTAATGCAATCGGTAATCAAATGGTCTCAGAAAGTGGAGGAATTGAGCAGAGTTAAAACGCACTGAATATCTGAAGTTCACCATCCCAGATCAGTGACATGCCCTTGCCCACCACATGCGATGCAAGCACAGAAATTTAAGTTGGGGACTGCAGGTGCACAGATGAGGACAGAATATGATTCTGGATGCCTTGATTTGGAAGACAGTCCTGAGCAGTCAAGCATCTTAATATGGTCTTAAAATTCCCCTTTCATAATATTCCTAACTACTTTTCCCAGTGCTTTTTTAGAGCTTGTCACAAGGTTCTGCTTCCTTCTTTACTGACAGTTAAATCTGTTGCAATTGGTCTCAACTGTCTCAAGAATAATTTCTGTGCAGGTGAATGCTGCTATCATGCTTCTTCGTCACTCTCTGTGCCTACCTGTTATTCTTGATTTGCTCCAAGGAAAAACAATAAAAAACAAACTCTGCCCATTCTCCCACCATTCCACCTTTTTCCCAATGGCAACACTCCTACACCTTGCAACTCAAAAATTTTCTCTAGGCCACTTCTTTTCCCCTTTACTACTTCTCCCTGCCTTCTTTTCCAGTTCTTGTGGAGCTTTCTGAAAGCACTGTGCTTAGAACTAGCTTCAGTATTTCACCCGAGACTTAGCAAAATAGAGTAACTTCCCCTTCCCCATGGCATCCACAGAGCCCAAAACGACATGAGGTTTTTTATTAGCTTCACATTCATTCTTGATTCATGTCAATTTGTGGTCCACTGTAAACTCCAGCTCCTTTCCTGCAGTGTTGCAGCCTTCTCCATATTTTTCTTTCTTTTCTCTGCTCTAAACATTTCCTTCTGAAGTATAATTCATGAGAAAATCATCTTTATTGGATTCTACATTATTGGACTACTTCTCCCATGTATCAAGATGGTAATAGAATTTTGACCTCATTTTCCAAAGTGCCTCCCAAGTTTGGCACTAGCCACACATTTTTCTATGGGTAGTCTCCTATCACACGTACCATTAATCAAAACACTGCAGAGACCCAGACTCAAGGCAGACTGTGCAAAACTCTTCAGGGGGTGTTCCCTGTTTAACTGAAAGACACTGATTGCTATGCATTGCATGTACTTTTTGTAAGCACACGTCCTCCCACCTGACATTAATTTCATCTAGCCTATCTTTGTCTAGCTTGCAAATGGGAGTTTCTTCTGAAGAGCTCTCAAAATCTTTACTAAAATCATTATGCATCATATCCAAATTCCTTCCCTCTTGTCCATTAGGTCAGCTAAATTACTCAACCAAGGACGGCAGTTGCACTGGTTTGAAATGATCTGTTGAAATAACATCTCATCTGCTTTTTGGCAATGCAAGATCGGAGTCATGGAACAGGCACACAGACCTAGTCACCCTGAGCCCTGACTATTCTGTCACACTTGAGTGCCATTACTAACCGCCTGAACCTATAGTTCAGAACAAAAAGACTTATGTATCTAAAATGCATATAGGTTTTAAAAATCCAGGCTTTATTTCACTCTTGATCTCATTTTATCTATGCACTGAGTGCAGTCCAGACTGAAGGTGACCAGATCTGCATGCTTGCAAGTCAATAAAAAACTGAGGAATGTAGTTAATTCTTTCACTGAGCTTTCTTTGCTGTATTCTCCAGCTGCTTAACAAATACTTCCCCTTGGAACAGTCCCTCTGTGTCCTTGCTTTCTCTCTCCTTTTGTTTTTAATCCTGTTTTCAGCTAAATCTTCCCAACCCAGCTCTCCTGGCTGGTATTTGAAAGCTGCCTAGCTAAGTGATACACCCCAGAAGCTTCCTTTGACGGAGCTGGGCTATGAGAGCTGGATGGAAGGGTAAACCCTGAGGGGAAACAGTAAGCAGGTCCCTGGAACTGTTTCAGATTTTGTTAATGAGCCTGGCAGGTGAACGGAAGAAGCCAAGTGTCTATTTGGCTTATCAGTACCGACCCTTTCTAACCCCTAGTTAATTGGCTTTTATTGATTTTCAGACTAAGAGAAATTTCTCTAAGATTCTGAGCAAGTGTAGGGGACATACTGAGCCTAAGCAGTTTGTATTCTCCAACACTCGAACATTTAAGATTGATTTATTCACATTTTTCTCTCCCCTGGGACCAGGTTTCACCTTTCTACAGGGCTGCAGACAGGTATGTGACAAAGAGAAGGACCAGGGACAGAACAGATATCATGTTCTTGATAAGTGAGTAAGGAGAGAGCTAGAGGAGCGCTCACAGCCCAAGCCACATGTAGGCTAAACGTGCCCAGGCTCGGCAGGGATCTTCAGAGATGGGCTCGTGTCCAAATTGCTGTACTGGCCCTGCAAGGGCAAACTTGTGTGTCTGCACAGCCTCTGGCCCAGGCTGTGCACAGAGCTCCTCCGGCTCTGTAACATCATTATTTGTTGCATCGTTCTTCAGTTAGAAGTCCTTGAAATGGTGAGAGGATTGTGGTGAGGCCTGCTAGTGATGATTTATTGCATGTGACTGAGGTGAGAGCTTGCGTGCATGTCTTGTGTGCAAGACCTGCCAGGATAATTCTGAAGAGCTGCACAAAGGCTGGAAGAAACTGAACCTGGCCTGCTCTCCTCTGCACCACCTTCAGGGAATGATCACTGCAGTGAAAGATCCTCACAATTCAGGGGAACCAGGCGCTTCACTCCAAGAGAGAACCCTGGACTGAGTGGCCATCCATTCAGTGCAAATAACCAGGGAAACAGCACCAGCGAGCACAAGGCAGAGCTAAATGAGCTGTCAGCACGCAAGTGTCCAAAGAGGAACCTTTCTTGTAACTGAAAAATAGCCACGTGAACTACTGAGAGGGAGAGGCCTTTTCATCTCCTGTTCCCTTAGGTTGCTAGCACCAATCTGCTAATTGCTATTTAGCTCCATTGGCAGCTCCTTCGGGTCAAGGGCTGCAACACCCACCACCCCACCACACACCAGAGCAGCTTCTGCTGCTAATGGTATTAAAAAGATGATCCCCGTCTCACAGTGTGCACTTTTGTTCCCCAGAAACCCAGTGCCTAGAACTGCAGGCAGTGACTTTCCTTGGGAAAGGAGAACACGCTTCCAGACTCAGCCAAAATGGAAAGGAGCTTGAAACTCAAGTCACTCAGGACCTGAGAAACAAGCATCCATCGTTTATTTATTGCTTTTTGATTATTTTAAATATCATAATTTTAAAAGCACTAAGCTAAGCTCTGAATGCAGTTACTGAACGTGAATTAACATCGTGAGGACACAATGTCCAGTGCAGATATTAACACCGGAAAACATAAACATGACCAAATCTCCTGGAAGTTGCCTGCTACGGTGGTAGCAGTCTATAATTCCTCCTGACACAAAAAGATATGAAGGGCAAGAATTTAAACTGCTGCAAGATACTGGGTAGTTTCAGGGGTATCAAGAGTTAATGTGAGTAGCGATGAAACTCACTTGCTAGGGCTCTTACATTATGATTTTAATCAGTCTTTCTTTATTAGAGACCATGATCCAGCTGACAAGAGGGATGGGGGTGACGGTTGGCAGAATATTTCAATCTTAACTACGAGAGAAATTTTAATTGTTTTTTACTTATCTATTCTGAATGAGCAAGATACAGGATTAGATGAAACTAGAGAGCTGACCTAGTCTGGCATTTGCTATGCTATGTTTTTTTTTATTTCCCCAAGAAAGCCAACTCTTCCTGCCTTTGCCATACTAACAAATGCGGGAAGCACCACAAACGACTGAGTTTTGCAGACTGCAAAGCAAGGCTTGACATAAAACAACAAAAAAATAAAAAGGCAAGGGAAGAAGCCGACAAGATATGGTCTGTTCGTTTACTTGACGCAAGTAGTTTGTTTTTTAATTATGCATGCTAGTGCTTCGCTGGGTGCTGGGGACCATTCCACTGCAGCTTATTCTGAAAGGTAATTTAATTCTCAGTAACAGGAATCCTTACTGCTACTGCTGCTAAATCCTTGATGAGGCTGGGATAGAAAACACCCCCGGCATGGGAGTGCACAGGTTCTGTGCAAGCCAGGGAAACACATATGGATATATTCACATGTGCAGTCACAGGTATTGGCAAATTGCCTACTCACTATGAGGGTTGCAAATCCAGTGAAATGATTAAATTGACTTCATCCACTACAAATTTAACCTGTAAATACATAAGAACGCATATACATACAGGCAGATACATGCTACAGTACCACTGTTCTGTACAAGTCTTGCAGACTTAACTGGTAGGTATATTACAGTATTTTAAGACTAAAAAGTTGCAGCCTGAGGACCCCACACTCCGGAGGCTGACGAGATTCCCTGTTTCTCATCCCCCAGCTGTCTCAGTGCTCACCTGGGAGAACAGAGCACAGTGCCGGGCCCGCAGCCACCAGGTCCAAGCAGAATGAAGCGCATTGAGCTTTTGATGATTTTACCACTACTTGCAACTCCTTTCTGGGGCTCTACTGAGACCAACAGACATATCTACTGAACTAAATGCATGGAGAAAGGAAAAAAAAAATTGCAAAACTCTAGTGACATGGTAATTTCAAATCATCGCCTCTGGGCACTGTGCTAACGAATGACAGCACAACCGGTTGGGCAGAGTTCAGCTTAATATTGATCATGATAGACCAGAAAATCTTTTTCATGTTTAAAAGGGCACAAACTGTCAAAACCATCAAGGTCGTCTCCAGACTGCATTCCCACCGCCCTCCCTTTCTTTTTCCCTTCAGTGGGTTCTAGTTAATAACTATGCTAGACACAGGCAATTCTAATCACAGATTTTTTTTTCTTCATGCAAGTTCTCCTATATAGAAGTTGCCGTATCAGATAAAAACATCCCATCTCCGAGCAGCACCAGCCGCTCCAGGGATTGTGTAAGGGCTCCTGCCACGGCAATAATGGGATAACTTGCCTCAAGGAAAGTTTCCTCTGTATCCTCAGAACTTAAATGTTGTCTTAAATAAAAAGTCATTCCGTCGGTTCCTCAGCTCCTGAGGAAGCCAAATCCACAGCCGCAGCATTTTTGAACCTCTGTGTCCTACCACGAAACCATTCATTGCAGAAGAGGAGATTGAACTGATGCATAAAAAGGTAATAGATTTTTAAGTAATAGAAGTCAAGATAATGTGGCCTATAAAGGGCCATCATAAAAAATGTCACACACTGACCAAGGACAGAAAATGACACAAGCAGGTCTGGCCTGACACATCACGGCTGCAATGATAAAAAAAAAAAAATAAAACAAGCACAGAAACGTTGCCGTTATGGCAAGACCTGACTTTATCTTCTAGGGGCCCACAGCTTTGGAGCCTCCATAAGGACATCCCCACCAGAGGGAGACCCTGACCCTGCAAAACACGGGGCTCTGCCGGAGGAGTTCCTCCCACCCCTCCTAAGCGGGAGAGGGACGGCGGGATTAACCTCGAGCAGCACGTTTGATGTGCACGGAAACCCTGCCAAGGCAGCCTGTCATTTATTAAGAACATTTGTCAAGGTTGTTTAACAACCTTGACAACAAACCCACAGGCAGCGGCAGCAGCAGAAGGGGGCCTGTGATGCTCTCTGGATCTGGTTTATTAAATGTAGCTTTATTTGAATCAAACATCAAATGAGCTGGCTGTGATCTCTCCTGTCTGAGGGCTGATACGAAGGGCTGAGAACTGCAGCTTGTCCAGGGGGCTGGTCGTCACCTACAGAAAATTTTCCAAAACCTTCCCTGGGGAACAGCCACCCGTGATCGCAGAGTGACAAGGCCTGGCAAAAGGCTCTAACAGAACTGTGCCCCAAGGATGGCACTGCTGAAATCATGGGGTCAGAAAAACGCCAGCCGCAGCCTAAACCTGGAAGCGATCCCAATGAATTGGAGATGGTTTCCACCAGTCAGAAACCTCTGGTTGTAAAGGGGACAACCTGTTGCTTCTTCTTGACAACCTGGATGGACATTGCTGCTTTATGGCTGTCATGGGTGGATGGGGCACTCTTACATCCCTGTGCTTGATTTTGCAGGAATCATTGCTTCCTTTTTGGAGGGGCTTTAGTAATCAAGGGTGGGCTGCTGCTGCTCTAGTGCTGAGCCTGGGAGCTGAAGTCACTTTGGATGCTGGAGTTACAGGAAGCACCAGCCTCTGTAGATGAGCGAAGTTCTTCCCAGCTCCTGAGGAGATCCTTAAGTCCCCATTGTTTTGCAGGGGCTGTAAAGCGGAGAAGAAAAGGCCCAAGGCTTGAGGAGAAGTGATGTTTACAGAAGAACCAACCTCACCGTGAAACTAGAGTCCCAAGGGCTTTGCAAGAGGGTCAATCCTCTCTTCTTAGTCTTTTCACCTGTTGGTGACAGGCCAAGCTACAGCTCCCTAGAATGTGATCTCTGCTTTACACAGCAGGGGTGGATTTGCTTGGCAAGGAGCAGGTTGTGCATCACACACTGAGCCCACACCACTGTGCATCGGCCCTTCCCTCCTTGCACCCACCACAACTACACCCAACTTAGCCTGAGAAGGTTCCTTGCAAGACTGACTTTGTGATCTCCAAAGGACACGTAGCTGCCGTTTTGTCAGGCTCCTGCTCAACTGAGCTAGTGAAAAAAAGACAACAAAAACATAGCACCCCCAAAAGCCCCACCAAAAAGCACAAAGCATTCAAGAAATTTCCAGAAAAGGCAAGTTCTGGCATGAAGTCTCTAATCAAAGCAAGTGGGAGAGCATGCAGAGAAGCACCACCTCAAGACACTCTGATACAGCAGAGTGGGATGCTAGTTTGCACCTCTGAGCCTCAGAGGAGCCTTCCCTGGACCAGCTTTGGCTTCTCCAGCCGGGAAGCGGGTGCTTCTCTCACCCGCTCTCACTGAAGAGTTTCCAAGCTCTTGCTTTTGTATGGCACTGGGAGCTCAGTGGAACAAACTAATTTTCCAGCTATCCCTTATCACTTTGGTTATTGAGGAGAAGTCTGGGAAGCAGCTTGATGACAGACCATAAGAGTCCACACAAGATTTCAGATTTCAGAGACACCCTAAGCAAAGACTTGACCTCACCTGCTGACCAGAAGAGAAGGCAACAAAACCTGAAATGATGACAGTTCTGACCATGAGAGTAACCACTGGGCACCAGTAAGTCCCAAAGGCTGCCCCCAAATCTAAGCAGTTCTGAGCTCCTCTTCAACACAGAAGAGTTAAAAAAATATTCTGGTTAAAAACTGTAATTTTGGATCCTTTCTTTTTTTCCTCCCCTAACAACTGCTCAAAACATCAATTAAGAGCAGTACAAAGCATTCTAGTGTTGCTTAAACTTCCATGGTATATTTATTAACCTACCTAGAATGGGTAAGAAATTCTGTCCTGTCCACTGACAGCAGAGAGGACCAGGATTCCAAAGAGAAGAAAAAGTAATAATTTCTCTCTAACTATATAGGGCGAGCCTTAATTAATTTGCAATGCTTAAAGTTGTTTGCAGTGTTTGGGTAAATTCTGCTATGTGAGTATTAGGCATTAATAGGTATTATAACAGCAGGAGGCTGGCAATGGTTTAATTAACTAGACTATTAGCACTATTTCCATCCACATATATATAGTTTAGCTACGTTGCTAGAAAATTCTGGGCATTAGCTGGCTTTATGGTTCACCATATGAGCTTAGTTTTGCTCTCCCTCACATAGAGATCCTTGTTCCTCCTCTTGCATTTAGCCTGAAAGAAACCATTTTCATTCACTATAGCCAAAGAAATCAGAGTAATCGCATGTATGAATGATGACTGAGGAATTACATACTTTATGAACAGAAGAGGCAGGCAAGTGGATTCTCTGATGGATATATTCTTATAGATAAAAGACCTTTCTGTGCTTGAAATACTGTTTGGAAAAGAACAGCTGCTAAATATTCTATCAAAATGTTCTGAGCTTTGGTTTGCATTTATGTAAAAAATATGATTTCTTTATGCAAAATTTGAAGATAATGCCTCATTTCTATCATCTGAAGTTGTAAAATTGTTATTGTGGTTTCTGGCATTTTCTACTACGTGCTTTCAATTTGATCTTTTGAGGGAAGCATTTTGTGGAACTCAAAGTGGGTACTCGGTGAATCAGTATCTATAAAAATCAGTGACATGGTAATCTGTCATAGTAGAAGAGTAGACATGGTCTATATCTTCCCCACCATTTGTTTCTGAGACACTCTGATGTCTCATCAGTGGAGATGCTGAAGTGTCTTCTCTCCCTATTCACAACTCTGAGGTACATTCCTATTCCTAGATATTCAGGAGGTATTACTCATTTCTGCCTGGCTGAAATGCTACGATATTCAATGGATAACCCACAGTCACCATGAACCACAGCAGCCACAGGCCAGGTCAGCAAATCTCAAGAGAAAGCAGCTGACTTATCCTAGAGTTGTGGTCTTCATTCCTGAAAAAGCTACAAACGCCAGTTTTCATCCTAACGTGGAATGCAAACACACATTTTCAGACACATCTGAATTCACCATAGAAGAGGAAGACCTCTAGAAGAAGAAGAATGGGAACGGAACGCAGAAGGTCAGAACCTAAACCTAATAGAGAGTTTGACGCAGACGAGCCTTCAGAACCCTTTTCACAATGCAGATAAAGCTGGGAAAAAAACTAATAGAGAGTTTGACGCAGACGAGCCTTCAGAACCCTTTTCACAATGCAGATAAAGCTGGGAAAAAAAAGAAAAAAAAAAAAAAAAAAAGAAAGGAGATAGATTATTGACTTCCGAGAGCTTTTCCATTCCCAGCCAGCCTGAAGATCAAAGGCTGCACCATCCACTCCCTGGAGAGGGAGAGGCACAATGTCAGTAATGAATCAGCCTTAGCACACATGAAAAGAGGTGCTGCTTTGTTTTGCTGAGCTTTATAATGTAGGTAGTGGGCAAAATCTTAACACGAAATGAAAAACTGTTCTCCTTTATAGTCAACTATATATACATTTATCTTAAGGTTCAAGACATACTTTTTTTTTTTTTTTTTTATGTCTTTAAGCACAGATAATTTAGAATCAGCCCAAAACATCTTGTCAAAATTGACATTATCCCCTTGGAAAAGTCTACTTCTGTGAAACCCAGATTGGCCACTAGAAACAGTATTAAGGGAAAGACCTGAAGTAGCCACATAACTTACCCACTCTGCCCTATAGTTGCCCAGAGCCTGACTGATCAAGGGAGCAGTGCAGGCTCTCCCCAGTGCTCCCTCAGCACAGAGGGCAGACAGGATGACCATATGATGGCACATCATGTGTGATGTGCTTGCCCCATCTCGAATAGCAACCTCACTTTGCAACGTATGCTTCCCACAGCTAAAGAAATTACAGAAATGACCATCATTCCCTCAGCGGCAGCTGAGGATGAGCTGCTCTATGATGACCTGGGCATGTTCCTTCAGAAACTGCAACTTCTTAGCAGCCACCTGAGACACTTCCTCATTTGGGGAAAGAGTGATCTTGCTTCCTTGGTGTCCACCATGAAATGACACCCAACGAGGACTGCGCCCCAGCTGACAAGAGAAAAGGCTATTGCCAAAGGTTTTGCAATATACACAGAAAGGTAATTTAAAATGATGTGTGACTTTTGCAAACCAGCAGGTCACTCCACTGATGCTCTGTTCGGAAACCTAAGCCAGGCACTGCTCACACTGTGACACAAGATTAACTGCAATACAGTTTCCCCGAGGTCAGGCATCAGGACGGGCCTGTCCGCCTCTAGGCACACTCACAGAGGACACATCTATAGAAGACAGCCTTGTTTCTACACAAAAGTCAATATATTTTCCATTGCTTCCTCCTCAGTCTTGTCTTCAAGCTCTCAGGACACAACCACTGTCCCTTCATGCCACTCTGGTCAATCTCTAGGTAAAACTGGCCAGTTTTTTAGCACAAGCACAAGGCAAATGACAGTAAATGTTCCCTTTCTACTTGAAGCAGCAGAACTTTCCATGGGGAAAAAAAATGTCTCAAAACAAATGAAGATGAGTTGCTAGGAAAGGAATAGGAGAGTAATCCCAAAGCGTATTCCAAACTGCACTGCTTCAACTCATATTTCTTTAACATGAAAACCCAGTAAAAACATCCAGCCAATTCTCCTTTCTGACAGCCTAAAATTGATTTGAGGCAAATTCTCTCTACGTAAATGAAGCCATTAAAATTCCTGCTTCTTTGCAATTAGTCTTTTGCTAATAAAGCAAGTCTTTGAGATGGGCAAGAGTAAGAGGAGATGGAACCAGAAAGATGAAGGGGTTTTATGCATTTCCCCCATGCATCACCAAAGCGTCCCGAACAAACTGATACACAGTGAGACACGACAGTAAATCCTCAGCTATGTCCCAAAGAAACCTGACCTGAATTAGCTGAAAAGCTCCTTTTGCATAACATCTGCAGCTCCTCACTGTGTCCTGCAAGTACCAAGTGCTGCTGCCTCATAAACAAAGGGGATTTTTGCTGCGAATTTTCACACATACAGGCATCATGCCCAGAGGAAATAAAACCCCCTTGCAAAATCTTATCTCCTAACTCCAACAGCACGCAGTGATAATATATTTGTGAACAAAGTAATGTTGCTTCTACCTTCCTTTCATTTTATTCTTTCGCCTTAGAAAATTGAGAGTAACACACAAGTTACCATCTTTGGTTTCAAGGATGCTGTGGGGGCCAATTTATGGCACTGCTTTTCTCTCTACAAGAAACGAAATGGTGAGACACATAGCTACCAAAATCCAACACAGCAGGGACTTTCAGGGCATCACATGCCAAGCTAAGCACTTGTCAACTACTGCCTACATGGCAGTGGGGGTGAGCCACTGGTCTTGCTAGAGAAAGGATTTTTTTTTCTTTTTTTCCCCTGGGAATGCCTGCAGTGTTCTTAGTTCAAAGCAGGGCAAGACATTGATATATTGAACACACAAAAAGGGAGAAAAAAAAAAAAAAAGGTGGAATCTTGTCACAGCAGAAAGGACATTTTCAATCAAATCGCAATGACATATCAGTATCAAAATGATTTTGTTTCAATTTAGTTGAAGAATCATAACCTCTTGTCAAAATTGACATTCTCCCCTTGGAAAAACCTAGTTCTATGAAGCCCAGATTGCAACTAAAACCAGTATCAGGTGAAGGACCTGAAGCAGCCGCCCACCTCACCCACCCTGCCCTGTGGGTTACACGGGGCACGGCTTTGCAGGCACTCAGAGACGAGCTTCACACATGGCACCAGTGCATGTAACCCTCAGGCTGGGTCCAGTTCTCATCTGTTTGCAAAACTGAGAGTTTAAAGTGGGGGTTTGGCACTTTTGCAGCATCTCTCAGCCCAACTTGCCTTCCAACTTACACATTTTGCAAAGAAATGCTTCCCTGTTTGGGTGAAACACAAATGTGGCACACACAATGCTCGGAGGTCTGGTTCCTTGTACCTTTTCAGGTCATTTATACTTGAAGGCAAAGTGCTAGCTAATCAGAATCATATTAAACAATTAGCCAAGCAGGGACATAAGGAACCCTCTGTATTTATCACTCTCAGGAAAATACCACTGCTGTATTGTATTCTAATTGTGTCCTTTGCTAAACCCAAGGCTTCCTGAGAAATGAATGGAGTCCGTGTTAATATTGTATAACACAGTACATTAACAAAAGACAGAAAACCATTTCATTGCATCCTATGCAGAGTGACTCTGATGAAGTCCTCAAAAGCCAACCTGGCAAATACAACATCCTTTTACTGCGTGTTGTAAAAGGGTAATAAATTACAAATGTCAATATAGATAGAAGAAATCCAAGCTGGTGGGGCAGTCTTGTGCTGAATTAAAACAAATATCTCCTTGACTACAGCTGAGGGAAATGGCAGTGGCATCATTTTTCATTTTAATAGACTGCAGAGAAGTTTGCCTGGGGAGAAATCAAAGTGACTTGATTAACCCATCACGTTAACTAACATCTTATCAAATTGAGGCTCTCTCCCTAAACCAATTAAAAACCCTATTATAAGAGGCTTTCTAAAGGGAGAACTGGGTTAAAAAGCGCTCAGAATAATGTAACCCTTTCTCTGTTATTGCTATAAGAAAATAAATAGATAATCTTAGGATTTGTAAAAGAAAGAGGAAATATTTATAGTAGGTGCAAAAACGCAGGACTTGATTGGGACCAAAACTCTTGCTCGGGATCCTGGTACAGCCTAGATGCGGTGCGTGAGCAGGGCTCTGTGATTCAGACTGTCCTCCCAAAGCACTGCACCAGCTTTGCTGAAGCGCTCCAGCACCTCCTCCCAGGGCCTCTGCTCTTTCTGTCCCACCTGATGCCTTGAGATGGGAGCAGGAGGATCAAAGCATCTGCTCCTCTCCCGGAGTGCAGGTCACCCATCGCTCACCGACTGCCCCACTGCAGGTCGGGAGCAGCCGTTCACACTGGCCTCCTTGATGGCAAAGTGCCCTGGCCCTCCAGGGAATTGCAAAATCCCAGGGAATTTGCAGCTGAAGGTGGAGAAGACCAACTCCTACAACTCCCTCAGCTGCTACCCTCCCCACGTGCTGCAAAGACAAACCATGCTGCCCACTCCAACACTTCCCAGGGGCTTACAAAAGAGATTCACAGCCTGCAGAGGTTTATGAGTGATTCAGAAGGGGCTGGAGCTGCAGACACTGGGCTCGTTTCTTCTATGGACTCGATGGGCCCGTGCAAAAGGAACCAGGGAGCTGCTCTGCTTCCCCCATCAACTCCACTGGCCATGTGAAATAACCACCAAGTGAGAAGGAGCTCGCTGTGTTTTCAGTGGAAGTCCTCATGCCTTTGAGTTTTGATGCAGTTGCACAGAAAGGCCCAAGGCAGTGATTTGTGATTACGAGAAACACTAAAAAAATACATTTCTAAGAACATCTAACATTTGGCAAACAGTTTGAGAGCAGGAAAAACAGTGTTATGCCTTGCTGTTTCCTTCCAAGTGGGAGAGGAGAAATAGTTGAAAAAAGGAGTAATTTTGACATTCTCCGACACTGATATTTTTCACTTTATGTAATCTAAAACTCAAGAAATGTGGATTTCTAAAACAAATTAGCAACTTTAGTGTCTATTTTATTCCCTCCACAAATCTCATCAAAACGACTTTTTCCATTTCAGACAGATTGGCTTCTTTTGCCTTCTGCAACGTTCAAGGCCAATGACAAATCCTAGTCCCTGCCTCTAACAGAAAACTGAGCCAGGAAACAGGTGGTTCTTCCACACTACATCCTGTCAGCTCGTGTACAGAAGAGACAGGATCAGCGCCAACTTCTATCACTGTCTTTCTATACATCTATTTTGGTTCTTATGCAGCACCCATAACCATGACAACTGCCTGCCCAAGCTACCAGACATATGCAGAAGCTGTCTGGTTGTCTAGGCTGCAATGCTTTTAAAGAAGAGCCCAGCTGAAGGAAAGCCCAGGCTGAGCTCCCTCAAGTGCACAACTCAGCCCTTCAGTGATGGCAGCGAGTGGAAACAACCCTGTGCTCCCCACTAACACAGAATCACGGAACGGTTGAGGTTGGAAGGGACCTCTAGCGCTCTGGGTACTCTGGTTCCCTGCAGCAAGAAGAAAATCAGGAGTTTGTGCTGCAGCAAAGCATGTCCACCAGCCAGCTGCAGATTCTCAACACTCTCAATATCGCCAGTATCGGGATGACTCAAGGAATCCCCTTACTGCAGCACATTTTGGAAACCATCAGAGCTGGCCAGATCCAGGGCCCATGTAGTTCTCAGTTTTCTGTCTAACAGTAATAAAAAAAGGAAGTTCCCTATATTCAATCTCACCCTCATCTCTAACAGTCAGAGAAAGCCTTAAAGGTCAAAGCAATCTTGCTGCACAGCACTGAGCAGTCCACAGACCAGGTCCTTCTTAGCTGAGTCCATAAGCAGAAACCAGACTCGATAAATCTTCCTTACAGCCCAGGGCTGCTCCTCAGCTCGTGAAAACTCACAGAGCCCTTTTCTCTGATAAGAGTCGCATTCAGTTTTCCAGTTTTCAGTCCCCTGCCTTGTTGGAGCACAAAAGCTGAGCTCCTATTAAGTCAATCTGATCAGTAACAGTACACATCAAAGGCAGCAAAATAAACTGTCAAGAAGCCAAGCAGAAAGGGTGAGAACGACTAGGAGGCGTATACTCCATTTGTCCCACGCTTTCTTCAGCCTGTTCAGCAAAGATAGGCTAAACTGACACTCAGGCACCAGAATTAATCTGTTCATTACACTTGAGCAGAAGAGAGCGGTACACAGGAGGAAACTTGCTGGGGATGGATATATTGCACTCCTAGTATTGACACTGGGAGAAGGCAGAAATTCTACCTTGCGGGTCAACCGAATTGATCAATGTCCAGAGCTGCTATCCTGGTCTTCCTCCATTAGATTTGTTGGCAGGTTGGACACAGTCCGTGCTGTCAGGGAGGGCACGTCAGAAAATGGGATCACGATCAATCAGTTTGGCACTGCCACAAATCCTCCTCATACGTGAGCCGTGAGGTGGTAACTTGGGATCCTTAAGTGCAACAGTGCTTGGGACCAGCAACACATACGTGCTTGGGATTACCAGCACGTATTTTGTTACGCTTGTACTTTAGAATAATCAGCTGTTTTCCATTTTGTTATTATACTGATAATCCTTACACATATAAAAATAAAGGAACAGCCTGTAAGTGCTGGGCTACCAGTGTTGTGTATTTTCCCATTTGTCTAATGGTGTTCATCAGCAGTGCTGATGACTCAGAGCTATATTACATTACTGAATTTTGCTTTTGCAGGTGAGACTGTCATTGGGGTGGTCTGACAAATCTCACAATAACACCTTGGTTTCAAGTGCTTACGACTTTGCCAAGTTTTGACTGTCTGATTTATAACATCAACTATCTCAAGATGAATTCACCTAGAAACTTTCAGCCATAACAGTTCATACATTTCTAGGAAAGAAGGGAAAATATGTTAATTCTGGTGAAATGTTCTTGGAAAACACCTCTCATCCTATGGAGTAAAGAACATCCACTCAAGCTTTTGCTAAGCTGATGATCTGTGAAAATGAGAAGTTCACACATGAGTACAGGGAAGATGAGCTGTAGTTCAAGAGCTGTTAATTCCCACTGATTCTGTCCAAACTAAATGTATTCCACTGGAAAAAAAAATGCTGGCAATTTCATCTTTGGATAGTTACAGGCTGTGCCTGACCTGAACTGACAGCAAAGAGATTTCTTTCCTTCTACCTTCTCTGCTGGATCCTGACAAAATGGTGTTGGCCAATTTAAATATAAATGACACAAAGCTGGACCAGTAGCGAGAAAGAGAGACACAAGAATCAAAAGGGAAAATGAGGAAGACAAGAGGTAAACTAGGGCTCATGGGAAAGGATCAAGAAAAGGGAGCTACTTGAGATTATCCAATTTCAGAGGGTAACACTAAGGAAGTGTGAGCAGGGTGATTGCTAATAAGGAAGACACCAAATTAAGGAGGCAATATTGCACTGGATGGGACTAAGTGTGGGTTATGCCAGGGTGAGGTAGAGATCACTGTAGTGGAGCTAAACGTTCTTGATGGTCTCTGGGGTGAACCCTTCTGTTTTCTTTCAGCTCAAAACTTCATACGCTCTAGGAGATCATACACAGAGGCCTAGCACTGAGAAATATCCATGCCAAGTGTTTAAAAAGGTAATAAATGCAGTAATTCCATTGGGACAGAGTAAGAATCTCTTGCTGCTCCTACTCAACCTTGCACAAATAGTGAAACCTTCACTGACACAAGGCCTGGGCTACAGGTGTCCCACGTGGCAGGACAGTGCAGGAGATGGCATGAAGCTCCTGTGATTCGGGACAGCACCAAGGAAATGAACACCCCAAAGGGCTCCCTCTGACACAGCAAACTTTGCCACCCATTTCCACTCTCCTATACACTCCCCTCTATAATGCACGGAGGCTGCACTGAAGAATACTCCTAACTGAGCTTAATGTCCTATTTTTTACATTTTTTTACATTTTCTGCCTTTGTTGGCTGTATTCCTACACAATTAGCTCAGCAGGTCGATATTAGCAAGAGGAAGAAAAACAAACCCCACGGACTTAAGTACCTTAAGTAGAACAGGGAAGCACTGGTGTCCATAAGCTCAGCAGCTTGCAGAATATTAATCACTAAGCCATGAGTGAGGTGAAAACATCTTAACTATCTGTATTTCTTGGCAAAGAGCAAGACAGACACTAAAGGTGGAAGGATATGAGAAGGTGAGTCAGGGGAAAAGATTAAATTTTGCTCCATTTGCAGGCTTTTCCTCTATGCCATTTATAAGTTACTTCTATTAAAAAAATCACCATAATTGGACTTTTTATTAAGCTACCTATAAAAAAAGTTTAACACAGCCTCTCTACACTTGCTCTGCTCAATCCTTTTAAAACAATTAATCAGAAATGCAGAGGATTAGACCTCAGAAATGTCTTTGGTAGCAAGAACATGTCTGTTACTCTTTACAGATAATCTGTACATCTGTACTCTACAAGCAATCTAACTTCCTGAACTGTCATTTCACATTTTCCTAGCTGCATCTCACTGGTGTCACACAGTTGTATAATGCAATTAATATTGCCAAGGTTTAAGCTGCTGTTTCCAGGGAAGTGAAATAGTCCATAGCAGAAACTCTTACAGGCAGGCTGCCTTCTCTAATGTCTACTTTATACTACAGCTTTTTTGTAGTTGTTTTTTCTACAGCTCCGGCCATCCAGAGTTTTCCTGTTCTGCCTACGTGATATTCCAGCTGCCCGTTGAATCAATGACATGGCTCAAATCTGGGTCACCTGGAAGCTTCACCAGGTGCTTTCCTCACCCAAGCTAAGAGCTTTGCTCTCAGGAAGGGCTGGACACACTTGTGTACAATAGCGTGTTGCCATCTTCACTGTGAGCTTCCTCACTCCCGCTACCAACATCTCTTTTCCAAGCCCTTTACTTCCCACCTGGGCTACTAACACATCTGGCATAATATCAGACATTTTGCTGAAATCCACATAAATCACATTTACTGCTTTCCCTCTACCTAGAAATTCAGTTATTCTATAAAGAACACATTAGTCTGCACAACCTACCTTTTTTAAATTCAGACTGCATCTTATCTCATTTATCACATACCTCCATGGTTTTAAGTGATTCTTCCCTTTTTAGGTAGCACTGAAGTCAAAGGAATGAGCCTGTATGTGCCCCTGATGCTTATTCTGCTGATTCCCAAATAAACGTCCTGCTTCAGTAAGAAGCATATTTCCACATAACCTTCATAAACCGGTATGTCAACAGACTTGCAATCTCATACACTGGATCCTGGGGCGCTGCTGCCACCTCAGATGCACTGGTTTCTTCTGCCTAGGCGCAATCTCCGCATCCCCTCTGGCCATGTCACCCTCCTCACCAAGAAATGAAGAGAAGCATTCCTTCTGTTCACACGTTTTCCAGACTTTTTAAAATTACCTTTAATCTCTGGTGCTTCACTGGGCAAATTCAGCCTACTTCTTTCCTTCTTTTAACAACTAAATAGAATTTTACTATTTTCTTTCTTCTCTTTTTCTTTGAAAGATCTAACAACTTCTTAGTTTGTGATTCTTATTTTGCCTCTGTTCTTTCTGAACAGAAGGTCCACCGGACTTTATCCCTGCATCAAATATCCTTTTTTTTTTTTAGCTTTTTCCCCCCTGTTTTTTTAGCTTTTTTTCCCCCCTGAAAGATGTATACATTTTTCCCTAAATATTTTCCTTTGTCTTCAGACATTTTTTTCCTCTCTGATGGAAAGAAAAGTCACTTCTGCATTCAAGTGCTGAGCTCTGCAGTCTAGTTTGCCTCTATAACTAGTTTCCTTCACTTTTATGAAATTATGGATCTTAGTTACAGTTCAGTGTTTAGCCTTCCATTTAATTTAAATTGAAACAACTCCTGATCCCTCAGCTGAAGGTCACTTTCTATGTCTAAGCCTTCTATAATAATCTCAATATTTTGCAAATCTGCATTTAAAATAGCATTGCTTTTTCTTAGCTCAATAACAATTTGGAAAAGAAATCCATAAATTATCACATTCTAATATATCTAGATCCAGCATTAGGAGCAGTATTGTCCTCCAACACCTATACAGAGTAGGAAAATCTCTCAAAATGACATAATTTCTGATAGTTTTATCTCATTAATAATATGAATGAGATTTTTGTGTCTCAAGGATGCTTTAATACAATGAAACACTTTTTTTTTGTGATTGACTTTAACCTAAAATAATTTCCTCACAAAATTACAACTAAATCTCATTAAAGCAGCCTGACTACATGTGTCTTCACCTATGTCTTCAGCAGAATTCACTTGAAAAAATAGGACAGTCTATATCCTGCTTATTCCTACTGTAACAGGGAATTATTTTCCCCTTTAATTCCAATTAAAATAATTAAATTGTACAACTCATGTACACTGTAGTAAAACCCTGTATGCACTAGTATTATCAGTGCCTTATGCTGGTATTACAGGGAACCTAACACTCCTGCTAATGACACAGAAAGAAATCTATTGCTTGGCACGTTGGAGAGATCATCTACTGGTCCTACCACTGATGGGAAATCCTTCCTGAGGCCCAGGGCAAGGACAACTTCTCCAGAGCACCCTGTAAGCAAAGTAATTCAGACTCCACTTCTCTTCTGATGTTCTCAGGAGCCCACTTCAAGCACGCTGATATAAATCCAGACTGATTTGCGCAGCGTCCCTAGAGGAATTCTCACCTTATCCCAGTGAAAATGGAACTGGGATTGTCCTTCCTGCTGTCTCAGTGAGATGGAGACAGGAGGTGATGAGGCAGTCAAAACAAAACGTGCTGCTGGCATCTCCTGTGAAGGGTCCCTAACAAGCTGGGACCAACCCCTGCCTGAGCCTCTGGCCTCTTTTGCAGCTTCCCCACATGCCCCTTGCTAGAGAAACCTCTTGGCCAAGGGGAAGCTGGAGCCCTTTGCAGAAATCCCCACAATCCCAGCACAAGGTGCTTTTACATCTGCCAGGAAAAGAAGCAGCAGAAGGAGTAAGTAGCAGGCAGTAACCACGAGCAAAAAGAACCCCCTGCAAGGTCACGCGAGGAGGCCATGCTGCCAGCATCCAGCAGAAATGAGGGAAAGGAAATATATGCCACCTTCAGCCAGGAAAACAAGCAAGAGAAAAGGAAAACAGCCTCGTTCCCCTTGCTGCTGTCCTTTCCTGCCTGCTGGAGGCCTGTAGTCCACAGTCAGGGTGATGGCATCTGCCCTGCCTCGCTGGCATCACCAAGGAAAAGCGCTCCGCATCATCCACAGCATCCATCCACATCCAGCAGCCTAGATGCTCCCTTCATTAACAGCTTTAAGATCAGCTGCACCTCTACTAAACATGAACAATATTTAGATGCACATGCTCAATCCAGCAGCCCTAAAATAGACGCAGCCCAAACGGGAGAAGGTGCTTCCAGGAAAGCCCAACAGGTGTAGAAGGTGGGTTAAAAGGAGACTTGTCATCTCTGAAAGGAAAAGCTGCCAAGACATCTAACAGAGCTCACATGGGAATGCTGCCAGCGCCCTTCCTGCGGGAAGATGCCCTCCCTGTTGCCCTCTCTCCTCAGCTCTGAGGCTCGGCTTCCCAGCGGATCCCAGCATCTTTTGTAGAGAAGATGGTTAAGAAGCAAAGTGGCAGCTTCAGGGCATTTTACTTAAGCACCTTCTACTAATAGTTCATTTGTAGAGACAGTCAGTTAATTAACACACACTCATTGGGAAAGAAAAGCTTTCCTAAATTTTCCAAATTACCCTATTTTCCCAAATTGCGTGTTATCCATTTTAAATAGGAAGCATTTTTCTTGCACTAGGGACAAGAAGGTCTCTTACATACAGGTATCAAGCAGGAGTGTTCTAGAACTGCTGCCCTTTCCACCTTTGCTTATGGGCCCAATGAAAGGACACATCGTGAGCACTGATGAGGTTTTAAATCCTGCACCTGCATCAACAGTCACTACACTCTCAGAAACCTCCATTTTGCAGAGTAAAAACAAGTGGATTAGTACATCCCAGTCATCAGGTTGGTGCTTTGTATGCAACCCTCGGGATTATTTTTTGGTCATTGCCCATTTCCTGAAGTCATCCCAGTTTTTAGCCAGCAGAGCACTTCATGTATTCATTTTTCTGCCTTACCTAACAATATCTTCCCTTCTCTCAACACCCCACTTCTACCTCAAACCTCAGCCCCACAATCACTTGGCTGCCCTCCTCTGAATCCCCTCCAAACCTCGACTCACAAAAGGAGGATTTATTGGACTAAAGACTCACTTCTAATATCGCCTTCTATTTTATCGTTTCCCTGATTAAGTGGTGCATCCTGTGTCCGCTTGGCCCCATCCACTGCAACGTTCCTCCCGTGTGGAGAAATTCTGCTGACCACCCTCACGTTCACAGAACCATTGGATGCAGGACAGCAGCAAAGAGCCTGGTGGAAAGAACCAGGGCAATGGAGGGGAGTGAAGTGGAGATAAATCGTCAAACCAGCACTACTGACTTTCATAATTGGGGCTTTGAATGTGCCCACAGTGATCAATGCACAAATGGGGAAGCAATTACAAGGCATCAGTGTGCAACCCCTACTCCCTGCCCCCCCACCAAGGAATCAAATCTCAAATTGCAATAAAATCTCACAGATGGTTTCTGAAGACCTGTTAATTAACACTGCCCTTTCCAAACTGAACAAGATAATCTCCCTCGATTCTCTCCAAGTACTAGCAACAAATGAGTTCCCTTTAAAGGCAGATCATTGGGAACGTTATCTCCTCGTTCTGAAATGACAGTGCAAATTAAGTGGCAACATTTTTATTACTGATGATTGCAGGAACATCTCCGAGCTTCTGAAGTGCCTGGGAGTACAGCTGGTTCACAGCAACGGAAGTAACACATTTATCAATACACGATTCATTAAAAGTTGGTAATAAAAGAACAGCAGGTACCCAAGAGATGGAAACACAGCACGGATGAGGTTGGGCCACAGGCAGCTGCACCAGCCTCCCGACCACACATCACTGGCTCCAAGTATTTCTTAGCACAGGCAGAGAAACCAGTTTCTCCCTGCTCCCACCCAGGGTGTTCGGACTGACAAGTGCTATAGCAGCAATAGTGACCATTGTCAGCACTTGTCACCAACGACTAATAACACAGCCTGGATGTGGACACTAGTCAAGAGGAGGAGATTTATCAGGAATGCAGGAAGACAGAAGGATTTGGATGCAGAAGATAGTAAGTCCCATATCACATAATGAATCTCCTCCACTACCCGCCTGCCAAGGCTGCTCTATCTGCTCCATCATCCCAGCCAAACTGTTTTCCTTTCATTCGTTGTTTTATCCTACGTGATTTTTATTAAAAAAAAAAAAAAAAAGGCATGATATGGAATAGAGAAAGCAAACTATTAACACAAATGCAAACTTGTAAAACTATCTAGGAGCCTTTTCTGTTGTTGTTTGCTTTTTTAATGGTAACCAGATTGCTCTTTGGGAAAACAAACAAGCAAACAAACAAAACACCCAGGACATTCAGCAAGTTAATGACTTCAGTCTATATCTGAGCTCTCGATTAATACTGCTGTGCCTATCTCTCTCCTTCTCTTTTTTCTTATTTTTCTTTATCACCGAAAAGCTGATACTCCAATACAAAGGACATTCGTGTAGCATAATGCAGAAATAGGCCCGTATGCTTCTGAGACACCAAAGACTGATTATTACCTTTTTCTTTGATTTCTGGCTTCCCCAGTAAGCTTTAGTGGCCTCTGCAGATGGCTCTGAACCTTTCTGCTGGGGTATTTACGAACCAGTTTATAGCAGCAGGTTGCTCTGCTGCTGCATTTGTTTCACGAGGGCTAATGCTGGCAATGTGTTAGCATTTTGCACATGAAAGCCACCTAAACACATTCTATACCTTGATCCCATTCTGGGATTTTATGTTCAGGTTTACAGCTGGAAATATCGTGAAAACACTAGCCATTAACGACAGACAAAAACAGAAGGAAATCTGGTACCCCTAAAGCATATAAGACCTCAGTAGAGTAGGACAAAACATCCTTATGTGAAAAAGAGGATTAAGATACTAAAGAAGAAAAATATATATATAAAGTATATATAAATAGCAGAAGGTGGTTCTTGGTAAGTTATTTTTCACAGTGCATTGTTTGGAAAAAAAAGGAAACAGCCACTATGACACTGTGGACTGAATGGCTCTGCTGAAGCCAGGCAGTCTGAAGACTTCCATGCAGGCAGAAAAAAATAACCTGGTGCAACTGCTGCTTGAGAAAAGCAGCCCTTATTTCAGTCAATATTGACGGCACAGGAATTAAAACACAAGGGCTACTTCCAAAGTCAGAAATGCCTAAACCAATTCTAAAAACACACATCTCATAGATGATGAAAGAAACGAGCCTTCATCTTCCTGACTCTCAGGGCAGATAGTTCACAGTACCCAACTCTAAACTCTGAACTGCCAGTGCTGGTGTCTTAACCTAAAATCTTCTTTTAGACTCACCTTCCTTTAGGTGAAGGCTCCACCTTCACTAATGGTGGCTCTTTGAGGTTAGACCTCCTGGCCATTCCTGACCCCTTGTGTTCCCAGTCCAGGCAGGTGCTGCAGGGACTCCAGCATCACTACTTGCCTTCAAAGACTTGGCTTTGGGAGGGCATGGGACACATGTTGCAACTACTGCCCAAGTGTGCTCATACAAGAAAAGACCTTGTCTAAGATTGCTAAATTCCTGCTCATTAGCACCGTTCAAAGTACCTGATGATGCACAGATCACTTGTCCTTTTGCCTCATAGATCTGTCCTTAAGTAAAGCTGAAGATTTGGCAGGAAGAAGGTATGAGTCATCTGGAGGCATTTCAGGATGGGGTTTGTGAGACTGAGCTGAAGGGAACGTTGCCTCCCCTCCCTGCAGGTAGTCAGCACACGTTAGCGGTGTCTAGATGCGCGTTTACACATCTTCAGGTTAACCTTCTGATGGTGAGAGCTAGCCAAGGACCATGGGCCTCCTCGGTGGTTTTTGTATGCTGTCAAAACATCCTAAATCACTAAAAATGAGAGGCAGCCCCGTAAAAACTGCTTGAGAACAATGTGCAGAAACGCAATTATTCATACGAAATCACAGATGAGTAATTGAGTCCAAACAGCAAATAGGTCTGGGAGAACTTGCAAATAGAAGGATCCTTCCTGCTGGTAACATGCTCCATTATGGGGTGGCTATAGTGACTTCCCACGGTTTGACTTCTGCAGGCAGCCTGATTTATTTAGTTCCTAGCCAGGTGAATATGAGAGAATTGGAAAGATCTTTTCATTGCTTGACTTGGCATTTCAGGCTCTTCCAAGCTTTTATGTCTCTCCTCCAAATAACACCTGTGTAAGGGCCCAGTGCTTACTCAATGTCACTTTGTCTAGCATTTGTCCTTCATAATACTGTTTAATCAAGGATTCACAGCACGTTTATTTGTATCCACAGCAAGAGAGAGAGGATGGAATGCAACATCCTCTAGAAAAAAACCTGCATTCTCATTCTGCTCTTAACTCCAATAGGAAATACACCTGAACTCGTGTTGATTCTTTGCCAAGATCATTACAATCATAGGACATGAGCAGGGTGGAGGAAAGAAGAAAAGGAACCTTGAAGTCAACAGCTTTTGTTATCACAGAAATGGTCGGTGATGAACCTAGGCACCAGCAATCTATGGCAACCTTATATTTAAGAGTTCTCATACACTAGGTGAATAGTATTCTTTGTTTTAAACTTGCTAATGTTCTCCCCAAAAATGCCGGCAAGGGTTCACCATCCTCCAAAGCTCTCAGTGGGGCTGTGTCTCCAAAGGCTCACCTTCAGGCACGAACTGTTCTCTTCCTCTTTTTTACACACAAATGCATATATGACACCTCCGTCACCTTTAAAACCCGCTCTGCATCAGGTTGTGCGTATATCTAATATTTGCTCTATGTTGTCACATCACATGAAACTTATCAGGCACCTTCCAAACTGTGGTTAAGAGCACAGTCAATCATTCAGTATACGTTGTCCTCCATATAGGAGAGAGAAAAACCCTATAGTCGAAGCGCGGACAGTTTGCTTCATTAAAATATTGCTCTAGGTAAAAATGATTCAACCAAGTTTGACAGAAGCCTCACAGTTTGCTTTCCACCAAAAGCCAAGCTGTCTAGTTTCACTGCAGTTTTCATCTTGAAGCTATTATTGCTCAGAAATCTACAGGTATTCGTGCACTAAAGGTAATGGATGCCCGAAACAGAAAAGTTACCAAGATACTGGTGGGGAGTGCGAGGAAGATCTTTAAAAAAACAGACACAAACATAAAAACAATTTAGCAGCAAAATTTTCTTAGAAGCTCTTATTTCAGTCAGCTGTGGCAGAACTGGGTAATTATGGAGTTGCTGAAGGCTAAAAACATACAGCAACATATTTTGCCTGTTTGTTTATTCACTGTAATCTAAAGACCAGGTTAAATCAGTTCTTGTTTGCAGCCTGGACAGTTATTTTCTGCTGACTCCACAGCCACACACTAAAGAACTATTTAATGGCTTTTATTACCTAGATGTCAAAGAGGGCTCAAGAAAGTAACAAGAGTTTTGTTGACAGGCATTTCTAAAAAGGTGTCTAATCAGGAAAAAGCATTATTTCAAATGCTTTCAGGCCAAAGAATACTGTAAGCAGGCAAATAAAAAATAAGAGTTTTTTTATTGGATTTGTGGATAATCCCCCGATTTATTAGAAAAAAAATCTTCATTTTTCTCTTCTAACATATATTTGACAAATCAGGCTATTGTCTCTGCGTAGGTCTGGGTAGTTCTATTAGGTTAATATATTATTTGATTGATCTAAATGAACAAGAATCACATGTAAGCTCACTTCTTCAAATACGTAAATCTGTTTTTTACTCTCAATTTTATCAGTATGACAGCCTCAGTGTCTTATAATTTACCTACCTAGAAGGTAGAACCTACCTAGAACCCTGTATGTTCTTCACTAGGCAATTACCCATTCTGAGTGTGTAAATTCTTCTCTGTCCTACCCGTGTGGATTTAGCTTCGTACCTCTGACAATGTAGTCCACTGAGGCATTCCTCTCTCCTTCCTGCACAGACCTTTCAAAGGAAAAGTGGGTAATACTTGCATTATAATCAAGAGATTTGGGGCAACTGGGATGTTAATTTTAACAACTATACCACGGATTGAAGTGGGAAATGAAAGAAAACAGCAGCAGAAAGATGAGCAGTGGTACCACGCCTCGCCACGCGCTATCAATGCATCAGTGGCTTCATCATTACAGGACTCTGTTTGGATGGTCAAATTCTTAAGCACAGCCATCAATTAGCGCTTGGGAAGATTAGACAGACAGATGGCTCCCACAGAGAGAGGAGTTAGAAAGATGCAGAGAGGGATATTTTAACTAGATGGATGCTGCCAAGTTTCGCAGAGAGCAAGATGTGGGTCTGGATCAAAAGCTCGTCCCTTCAATCTTCGGGGGAGAATCTTTCTTCAGTTCAGCCAAGTACTTGTACGTGTAATTGAAGGTACAAGTATCTTCCTGTTGAATCAAGGACGTGCTCGTTGTCTCCTGGTGACTTGGTTACAAGCACCCAGCACAAATCAGGTGCATTTGAAGGGCTCCTGACTCGAAACATTAGCAACATATGGGAGCAATGTTGGGAGTTACTATGGTTTTCTCAGCAAGTGTTTCGAGCAAAGAAACACTGGGCAAAAGAGAACGGAGAATTCATGCAATGTCATTAACTTACAGGATACTCAGAAGACCTCTGTTGGGTTTGCCTGCATTCTGGATGTTCCAATGACTAGAGATTTAAGTGCTGGCGGAGGGAACGTCCCTTAATAGCTGCAAAGACTTCTAAAGTTTCAAGTGATGCTGCTGAGGACAGATTATACTTTACTATTTGAACATATGATTGATGACTACTGGCACAGAGCAACAGGACACTGTGAAAGTGAAGATAAATAAAAGGAAATCATCATCCAAAGATGCCTGCTGCAGTATGTCTCACAGGGTCTTTGGAAAGGTGGACAAGGGTACTCCGTTCCTCTCAGATAGTTGTGGCTACATCTTGTCTAGCAGAGAATGGAGGTCTTGAAATCCTCCTCTTCCAGGACCCAAGCCAGACCCAACCTCTCTCACTGTGCACTGTCCCTTGCTGCAGAGAATAATGGTTTGATTTTTCAAGGAAGATCTGAAGGAGGAGATGACCTAATAGTCTGCCCCAGATTTCAATGGGCTCTATAGATATCACTGCCCAGCTTGGCGATAATAATTTGGACTCTTAAGGCCTACAGACTTCCAATATTCATTTCTTCTGGAGGAAATTTTCAGAAGTTCTCTGGGGGGCTATATAAAATTTATTTTGGAGAGTCTCCAAATGAATGTTAAAATAGCGTTCAGCACAAATCTGGGCTTTGAAGTCTGTAAGGAAAAGTGGAAAGAACTGCAGAGCTAGTGATTACTTTGAAATCCCTGTGGAACCCAGGGAGCCTTCGATATTTACAGCACCCCTGGCAATAAAGTAAATAGGTGCCAGAACAGAGATTTAGTTGAAAAAGATGGTCAGGTTCCTGGTATATTCTCTCAGGTGGCACCAGGTCAGTCTGTTCCATTTAGAAGTCAAACAGGGATCTCCCTACCTGTCTGCACCATTTCAGCTTGGCAGATCTGAAAACCCAAAGCCTCCTTTTGCCTTTTAGTTTTTAATGAATAATGGAGAGGTCCCAAATGGAAACTGCCTCCAAATGCCTCTGAAGAGACCTAAAGGATAATCTGTCTCAGTGGCTGAATAACGTGGGCAAACAGGTTAAAATGCCAGAACGACTGGTCTTGGAGATAAATGCACCTAGATCTGGAACAATGTTAACCCGGGAAAGGTTCACACGTGAGACGCTCACGTGTGCTCATCTCTGCATAACAGTTCTAACATCTTGACAGAAAAAGAGCATGTGAAGGAGAAAATCTTTTCAGGGAAAGCAAACAAAAAAAACTTCTCACGTAGCCACATAGTCACTCCCCTTATCTATCCAAGCTCTTGCACAGTGCCCTCAATGCAGCACCATAGTGCCTGTCAATCTTCAATACTTATCCCCATGCTGTCTCTGTGGGAGCAGAGAAGAAATCTTTTCTCTACCATAAGATGTACAGTTGACCCTGAGAAAATAGAGGTTTGATTTAGTTGCCTAAAAATAAGTTTCTAGTGCCATCTGGAAAATCCTGAGGCCTCCAAGGCACACGTAGGGGGTACGGAAGGTGAGGCACTGGACTTATGGGAGACCTGTGGTCTTCTGAGGGCCAGGCAGGATGGGCCACTGTATCTCAAAGGGGATAAATGCCCAGGTTTAGGCAACTGAATCAAATCCTAAGTGACTGGACGTGAGGTCAAGGACAGGCTCTTGTGACGCAGCAGGAGGCTCAGCTCTGCAAACTGTCCAGCTAGTGCCCAAAGCACAAGATCTGCCTTCCTTCTGCAGAGTAGCGTCACTTATGTTCTTTTTCTCATGTTTTGTTTGCAGGCTGGGATCATTAATAAAGTCAATTTTTATGCACCTAGGACTTCCAAAATAATCCACTGTATTCAGAGCCTGTGCACTGTCTTTATCCTGGCTGAATGAGAGCAGAACACATCCTTTTTCACTCAGTCACTGCCCTGAGGAGCCCACCTATGGAATATGGATTAATTTTCACTCAAAGGCACTAGAGTGACTCAGACTGCAACAGAACTATTATCTGCGTGGCCTTCTTCCCCCCTTCCCACCAGCCCTGACCTCACACTGAAACATGCACATACCTTCTCGTGGCAGTATTTACAGAACGACTCATTCATTACAGCTCATGGCAAAAGCCTGATGATGATTTAGGAGCTTGTAACGAGCTTACTGAGGAAGAATGGGAGGATGGTCAAGGTGAAATGTAGCACAGCCCCTGTAAGAGCACTATCAGTCTTGACATGTACGGCAAATAAGGTTCTCAAAGAGCTGCCAAATCAGAAATAAGCTGTATGCAGAGAAGCCGTGATGGCCTTGCTGCAGGCTGTTATTTTGGTGCATTAGGCTGAGGACAGATTTGCAAAAGCACTCAAGCAATTCGGACATTTGATTCCCCTTTGGAACAGCTAAGGGGAAGAGGCAATGGTGAAGCACCGGCCTGGCTGCTTCGCCCTCCCGGAGAGCAGCTTCCCACAGCACGAGCAGCAGCAACACAAACATCCAGACCCCACTGCGTGGTTCCCATCGTGCATGAAGATCACGGCGCTTCAGACCTACCCGCTGGCGCTGCCCCCCTGCCAGAAGCTCCTGGTCTCTCCAGCCCACCCGTTCCCTCATTCAGGCTCTCCAAGCGGGCCAAGCTTTCTCACAGTTGAAGCAGTTACTGCTAATGCAGGTATTTGGGACTGGAAGGAGACCGAATGCATCCATGGAGCTGATCGGGCAGCTCGTGTGCGAGGGAATAACCTCCGGCAAGGAGGCAGAAGGTGGGCTGGTTCCCGGCCTCGCAGGCTGCCATCCCAGCTCTGCCCAGGAGCTCAGGTTTAACTAAACTGCTCTCAAGAACCAGGCCAGTTTCATTCCTACCTTATGGTCTTTCTGCCAAGTTAAAACGCATACACCAAAATCCTTCTCCCAGCCACATCAAGCACCCTCTGTTGTATTCACAGCCACAGTGGTATGCAGGATCTGATCAATGTCTTAATTTACTTAAGCCTACTGAATACTTGAAAGAAGAGAATTATTTTTACATTATTATTTTTATATGTGAAATCTGATTAGAATAATCCTTCGGAGGCAAAGTGTGATAAGTGAATAGAGCAGGTGAAAAAAAGGTAGTTTTGAAGGAGGAAATTGATTTCTTTCCATGTTTCCAAATTTGAAAAACAGACTTTCACAAAGAACTCCTGGAAATATATATATAAAAAAAAACACCTTTAAGAAGTCACCTCAGAAGAACTGTTTACAAAAACAAAGTTGTCTGCAAGACTCACACTTGGAGTCCAGTGGCCAACAGTTTCAGGAAGCTGCAGGAGAATTTGGAAACCACTAGAAATTAGACAGTGTCATGCAAGGCACTCGGGCTATGGAAATCTGGGTGTGTTACCTGCTTTTATGAATAAAATAAATAAAAATAATAATTAAAAAACCCACATACTTGTTATGAACTCCAGAAAAGCATGCATTGTGATATGACAACTTCCAGTTTCCAGAACAAGCACTATTTCTTTGACCCAAAGGAGCAACTAGATCACGGTCTCACATATCCAGCCATGTCTCTCACCTCAGCCATCTGACTGTACAAACACCTGCAGATCTCCTCTCAGCTCGCTAAGCTACTGTCTCTGCTACTGCTTTATCCCGGCCGTCACTACTGGTGGCTCCTACTGGAGAGGGACATGGAGCTGAATGCACCCATTTGGGCCCCCCAGGTACTTTCCAGCAAGGAGTGATCTCCCTTGTTCCTCAAGTTTTCAAATGTCAGACAACCCACACCAAATTTTGCTGCTAGCAAATCCTTTTCTCGAAAGAGCTGGCACATCCTGGAGATGCTCAGCACTTGAATGTGCCTCTTTCCAGACCACTGCTGCAATCTCCAGTTTCTCAAGAGCCATTTCCAATTCTCCCCCTGCCATCTTGTGAGCAGCCTCTGCTCCTTGGGTGCCTGAAAAAGAGATATCTGCAGAGCCCTGAGCAACTGCACTTGACATATGGTATTAAGATGTGCAAGGGAAGGTGGCTGGCAGAGGGTGACTCTCCTGTGGTTCTTTTGCCTGCTCCCATTATCTTCAGTGAGCATTACTAGGGGCATAAATGCTGAGGAGCCAGAAAAAAAAAGAAAAAAAAAGTGAAATGGGAAGAGAGAGAGAGAAAGCAAGCCAGGCCTGCACAGCACACAGCTTTTAAAGCGGGCTGATTTGCTCAGACACAGATACTATACAAACAAGTTGTGTTGCTGAAGTACCATTTCCCTGAATAACCACAGCGATATAAAAGAAAACTTGTGATTGAGGCACAGAATTAGGATCAGGAAAAACAGGCCATCTAATCCCTTCTTCACGTGTGACCTTGGGCATGTCACACCGCCAGCTCCTTTATGCTCCGTTTCCTTAACTACGTGATGAAGCTCTCCAGGGTGACAGGAGAATTACCTGAACGTGGGAGAGCCCAGGAACAACTCACAGTTAAGCGATAACAGATTCTCTTCGGAGCCCACACCGGCGACCTCTGCAACCCCGTTTGCCTTCATTTTTCCCCTCTGTGACCGATCCAGATGACCCAGACGCCCTGGAACAGCACATCCCTGAAGGCAGATAACGGGGTGCAGAACTGCAATTAAACTGCTCGCTGTCCGTCTGACACGGCAGAAGCAGAGGCCGGATCCTCTCCGGTGCTGATGACATTTGTGCAGTGCTCTCCTCACACTCAAAGCCACACAGCATCTCTGCCACCACAAGCAGGCGTTCAGCATGAGCTCTCCTTCAAACCCTGGCAGCTATCACCAAACCACCCTGCTTCTGACGCCACCTCAAGGGCTCCTACAGTCACTTCCTTCACTCCGTTTCCTTCCCACTCACCACAGGATTCTGCCTGAGCATCCACAGGGAAAATCTGTCACAGGCAGTAAATAGTGAATCTCAACCCAGGTGACAACATTTAAAATGGAAAAATCCCTTAAGTGCAGCAGCACTGTGAGCATCTTTGCAGGGCAGCCAAGCTGCAACCTGCGCTTATAGAAGCTTTATATCTATATCTATATAGATATAGATATAGATATTCCCTAAATAACAATTCACAGGTGTGACTTCTGCAGTGCCCCTCTACTTTCTGCTGCTAGTGAAACCCTGTATGGCCAGACAGCTTACTGGGACAGAGCTCTGCACCGCGCTCAGGGCCAGGGAAGCCACTTTTACAAGGGTTCTAATTATTTTCTTTGCTGATCTAGAAAGAGGCAACGTTCATCCCCAGGGAGGCCCACAAGCTGAGAATCACTGCATAGAGGTGGCGACTTAGGTACCTTCCTATTGCATCAGATAGCTACAGGATGCCCATAAATAAGCACACAATATCACCCAAGGAAACCATAGCCCAAAGCACAGGGATATCAGGAGATGTTTGGAGGAAAAGGCAGCAGTGTGAGAAAGTCCACAGGAGTAGTAAGACGTGAGAGAAGATGGGATTTGTTTTGGACAAACAGGTAAAACAGTCAGTAGCCTTTTCCCCTAAGAACTAGGGGTTCAATACACCACGACATCAGGGATCTCACCTGAGGTGGGCTGGTTTCACACCACCTTCCTCCTCAACTGCCTAGATGCCCACTCAGTGGGAAATAAAGCTCCAGCCAGAGTCCACGGTGCCCACAGAAAAAGGAGCCATCCCTGCAGCCACGTATGTGGCATGAGGAAAGGAACCGAGCAGAGCAGAGGTACAAAGGGGGCTGTGGGGCAAGTGATGGTATCTCCCCCTCTTGCACTTTGTGGTAGGTATTGGCACTGAGGACAGCTAAAACTGAAAACCCTTCAGCTGCCCCAGCTGCAGGACTACTAGTTTTTGAAAGGGGGGATCACTATCAGGGCACATCTAGAGCAATATGGTGAGAACATGCTGATTCCTCAACTCAAAAGGAACTGGAAAAGTCACTTTAAAGATATAGGATGCCTGGCACAAGGGCACAGACCCCAGGCACTGCAGCAGAGATGCAAGGAACTGCCATTCTCAACTCCTCCTTGCTTGGGAGATATTCCTGACGGGGGAAGCAATAGTCCAGCTCGGCCACTGCACGTGGGTGAATGTTCAGATTATCTTGAATCTGGCTCCTCACCTTACCTTGCATGTGTCTAGAAAATTAGACATTTTCTTTCTCAGAGCTTCCATACCTAAAGCCTCGTTCCAAATCCCTTAAGGTTCTATTTTCCTGTCTTCCCTTTCATCATCACAATGATTTGATTGTGGAAGAGAAAAAGCTACACAGGAGACTCATGCCACTTTCTACCTCAGCAGCTTTAGAGAGGAGCAGGTGATCCTTGCCTGGCTGCAGTAATTCCTCTGCAGTGCTCCAAACAGCATCTGGGAATCCGTAACGTGTGCATGTGTGCATGCAACTCCCACGCACTGTTATCAATAATGCATTGGATGTGCAGCCTTCGGAGCAGCCAACCATGGAAGCTTCTTAAAAGAGAAGTCAACCCTTCGCTCTTCTCAGGAGGAAAGCGGTGAGGAGACAGGAAAACTTACCATCTTTATGCCATGTCTTATTTATGTCAAAAGAGTATTCACATTTCAGAAAGCTTTTAGCATGGAGCTGGTGCCTAGATACCTATTTGGGGGATTGGAGAGCGTATTGTTATGAATATCAAAATACTTTCAACTTTCTGAGATTAAGATGCTAACTTAAAGAGCTGCATGAAAGCCTACCAGAGCTGCCCCCGTACAGTTCCTTTGCTCCTCAAGTGTCATTGGCGTGCCAGAGGTGGCAGAACGCCCTCATCATCTCCTTACTGCCATCTTGACAGCCGAGATGTTAAAGTACCAAATTACCTTGTGATTCATGGAAAAGGAGATTGAATTTATCCATTTTCAGAAAGGGACATTTCATTCAAAACCTTTTAGGCCTGTCAGTTTTTTCCATATGGAGTAGCCACTGCATATATAACAAAGGATCTGATATGCAGAATAACCTACCATGGAAAGACCCACCAATAGAAGAAAAGGTCTCCTCCTTAATCAAGAAAAAGTTATTTCACTCCCAGAATATCCCTTGGAATGAGATGCCCGGGTTTCCAGATCATCTGTCCATTGAGATGAATCTTTCCTTTGTGTACATATCCCCAAATTCACTTATATCAGATTAATAAAAATTGGTAAAGGAAATAGAAAGCAGAGGCAAGCAACAGAATTGCTTGGAAGGTTTAACTAAAGTATTAGTTAAGATCAAACATATAATCCAGTTGCAGGCAGAAGGGAACTGATAAAGGGACTATGGGGTCTCACTCTGAATACTAGTTTTTTTAATTCCTTGAGAAGACTATTAGCAGCAGCAGACGTTGCGAAGTAAGGGCTAAACCATGACTCCAGCTCTGCTCAGAACCATCACATCCAGGAAAACTGTGATCTTACCCCCATATTTATGGCTCAAGAAAGACTGATTTGCTACTTATTGCTGCAATTCTAGCAGTATCTAACTTCAGTTCCTGCACAGTTCCCTATCTCAGAATTTTGTATGCCTCATCCAGGAGCCTCCTATACCATCTCAGAGAAGAAACACCAACAGACAATGTCTCAGAGCAATTATTTTCCCCCAAACTATTTTAAGCTTGGCCAGATTCTAGCTAGTTTATTCCTTCATTCAAACTTGGGAGAGCAGATTTAGCAAAGCACCAAGCTGCAATTTAACTCTGTTTGCTGAACTAGAACTTGTACAAGCCTGTTCCAGGTTGCCCAGCTTGGTTGGTGACTGCTGCTGAGCCCATTTACTCCACTGATTTCAGGGGGCTCATGGCAGGTTGCAGCACCACACCATAACCTGAGGTACCAGAATCAAGCCCTGTGCCTTGGGACTCACAGTACCAAACAGCTACAGGATCATCCTTTTGCTTTGCAGGTGCTTAATGAGGTCAGTATCCTTTCATGGCTAAATTAAGGATATGTCAGCCTCCCATCCAGGCCTTTCCACTACAGCATATTCCCCACTGATTCAGCCAGTCTGGCTTGAAATAGCCCACATATTTTGAACTTCTATCCCTTTCATTTGGAAAAGTACACCACAGCCCCATAATTTTCCCCATTAAAAAAGTTTTCTGTCATTTGGCTATAATAATGTGCACACACTCAGAAAGGTTTCTTGCTAAGAAACCTTAGCAAGGTTTCTTTTTTTTTTTTAATTTTTTCCCCTCTTTCTCTAGCCTATGACTGTCATATCTCCTACTTTCGCCTCCAGAGCCATTAGTCACTGTTTGGCAAAGGCATGCCTTTCACTAGCTATATCCATTCTATATTTGACTTTGGTGTTATCAGAAAGGAGATCCAAATCACTTCATTAACACACACCTGACCTCAGCCAAACATGTCCTCGCTCAAACTTCTCTCTTTTCTTTTCATATCAAAGAGAGTTGTGGATTCAGAAAGGACAATATTTATCTTACCTCCACCACACATTAAAATGTTTTAATTCCGCTGTCGCTCTTGATGTGCTGGAATTTTAGCTAGATCTCACTCGTGGAAAACAGTCGGCATCACTAAGCATGGCCAGAACAGACACTGGATAAGCAGTATATTAAATAACCTTAAGTATCAAGAAACAAACAAAGCTGGATGGAGATTTTCAGGAAAAGCAGAACATTAGCTCTGGGAGGGGAGCTCAGCTCTTAAAACACCCCTATATCTCTGAGTCAGCAGGATGCAAAGGGAAGGCAACGAATGGGAAATCTAGATCTGTGTCTCCATATTGACTATGGGGACAAAGAAATACTTCCACTCCAATAAAAAAACAAGGCTCTTCCTAGCCCAGTAGCTCTTGTCCCTGAAGCAACTGCAGACGAGACCAGTTATCCAAGTAGCTCCGTCTTTGGGGTGCGAGTTGCTGAGCACTTGCAGCCACCAGGGCTACCCAACAGGCAGGCACTGCAGGACAGGGAGGTGCAAAGCAAGGCAGTTTTCCTCATGAGCTGTTTCCTGGCATTCACAAGGCTCCAAAGTACTAGATTTTCGTTGCATAACAAGGCAAAAAAAATGACAGTCAGCTTTTGGTTCTGTGGGCCCCGTGCCATTCTGACAGGCAGCGGGTTAATGGGCTGTGTGAAAGAAGTTTGGCAGTTCTCAGCTTAATTCCTTGTAAACAAAGGTCTACCTAGGCCCTTGGCACACAAAAGCCACTTTTATGCCTCGACATTGACAAATACAACGGAACAAATGCAGCATAACCTGGTGGACCCAGCTACCTCGGAGGCATTCTGCCACACCAGCTCAGCACGGAAAGCTGGCCACAACCTGGCCTATGATTTTTGCTAATGCTCTTTGTCTAGAAGGAAGATGCTATCCCTTCCATGCAGAAGGGAAAATCCTCCCTCAAAAAGCATTCAGAGCATCACAGCTGCCCAGGCTCTTCCTAATGAGCCTCGACTGTGTTGTGCTTCCACACGCGGCAGGGATATGGCCTGTCCTGCAACGCCTGCACGCAGCTAGAGATGTGTCTGCCGCAGCGTGACGGCCGGAGCACTTGGCCTGAAAGGCTCCGTGCGTTTGCTGACAGCTCCGTTTACGGCCTTTCTGCTAACTAGGGGCTTTCCTGCACACCACCCCATTCACACCCAGGACATCTTCCCGAGTCTCCTTTCAAAGCCCAACTCGGAAGCTGCATCGCATCAACAGCTCTGACTCAACCTCGTTTCTCCTACAAGGGTTAACTGATTGCACACCACGTATGACGGAAAACGGACAAGCTTTACACAGTGCTATAGCTGCTCATTAGCTGCCCCAAAGACACTGCCTACCCTTTCAGTCTCAAGGAAATAAGCTGAAGCAACACTAACAGAAGAAGGCAGCTATGACTAACAGCCTTGAACCTCTACTCTTGCCTTCCTCACAATTTGGGGGAAAGCCCAACCTTCACCTCCCATGTTTTGCTCTGCTCCCCCTTTCGCACTTCAAGGAAATCATGTGGGATCAAAATGCTCAACCAAAATCTAAACATTTTGTTCTGATTTTATCAGAAACTGTAAAGCAATATAAAACATTTTAAAATTGTTTCAAAATGGGAATCTGTAATATTCCTTTGGGGAAGTGTCAAAATGAGATGAGTCAGTACCACCAGAGTATTGTTTTCCCCAATTTTCTCCCAAAATGAAATAAAATGAAAATCAAAATGAATTGTAATGCATTCCAGTACTGGCAGACCACTCTTTACTAAGGGTGTATCCCATTCTTGCCTCCCTAGCTACTATTAGGTGGATTGCAACACATTCCTACATGTCCTGTTCAACTAAGACCAGAGAAAGTGCCCTTTATGAGGCATATTTATTTCTCATAACTTATGCTATTATTATTCTACAGCTAGATAAAAAAAACCAGGATCGTGTCCTGCTGCTACTGCTTTTGTCCTCACAACAGACTCCTGCTTGAACAGCCAAACCCTGCAGACAACCAGTCGGTCCGACCCAACGCGCCGCATCAGATGCCACGTGCCGTGTGGTGAATGTTGTTCCCAGGAGCCTGCCCGTGGTGCTGTGCTAGGAAAATCCAGGGAATACAGTCCCTCAACTAATCAGCCAAACAGGAACGCTGCCCAAAACACCCCAGTATTACCGTGTCCTGGCTCTCCTGCCAGCTCTCCTTGTCTGAAGAGCTGTCCAGCTGGTCCTGCCAAGTGAGGTCATACCCATTTTTAGGGCACGCCAACGCTACTGCCACACTTTGTTTGACAACACCCCGAGTTATCACCAAGCTGGTGTGGGCCAGCACCGCCGCTGTGCGACTTGCTCGCAGCGATAAGCTCCCCATGCTGGGGTGGAAAGAAACCTGGAGCATCTTTGGCACGACAGGACAGCGAAGCAGAGGAACAAAGGTGGCAGCATCTCACTGCGCGAAAAGTGACCACTTTGCTATTGATAGCTGTAGTTAAAAGTTTCCACTCGAGGAGGGTGATGTGCCAGGGTGCTCATTAGGAGCTGTATTTTAGGAACGTTCAAAGCCAGGCAGGAATCTGCTCCCAGTGGCTGGCCCTCTTCAGCAGAGCTGCTGACACCGAGCATCCATTTTGTTCCCTCTGTAATCATATTTATGATTAAGCCAGAGAGCAGGAGGAGCTTTATACCTCCCAATTAATGCTTCCCCAGACAACCCCCGAAGAAGAGCACAGGCTCTGGAGGCAAATTCAAAGCGTATTAAATTGGGCTCCTGCTGTGCACTGCTTTTGGAGACATTTTGCTCTCTCTGCTGACCTGGTTCCTATCTGAGGCTGGTCAACAAGGGATCCCCCCACCCGCCCCCTTGCTTGCAAAGGGATATGAGCACAACGTGGGCCTCACAAAGCTGCACTTCTCGATGAATCAACTAGGAGGCTAAATAGGAATTCAAGAGCTGGCCTTGGCTGGCGCAGGTTTAACAATCCAAGCCTATTAGGGCAGAGAATGCAACACGGCTGATTCCAGCCTACGACCTTGAAATGATGTAAATAAGAGTGCAGCAACCCTAGAGGAGTTGTAGTGAAACAGCTAGACGCTGCAAAGAGATTTTAAAAATTCTGTTAATATACATACTTCTCCAGATGCTTGTTTATTATTATGCAAGACATTTATTATGCAAAGTGATAGAGGAGAATAAAAAAGCAGAGAAAGAAAAGACACACTGAGCATTTAATGCGACTTTTTTTTCCCAATGCTGTTTAGTGTTTTTTTTTTTAAATTGTGCATAATCATTCCCTTATTAGCAAGAATCTTTGAAGTGATTCAAGCTGTAATTTCAGCATTCCAAACTCACAGGTTGATATCGTAAAATCATATTGAGCCCTTGTAAGTGACCCGTTTTCCCCCTCTATATTCCACACCAGTGCTAGGGCTTTCTCCGTCTTTACAATAAATTATGTATCATGATTTGCCACTTCAAGAATAATTAGAACTTAGAGTTAAACAACAAGGAATATGAGAGAGCAGTATATTCTAGAAGAGAAGAGTCAGCCACTTGGGGCAAAACCTGTCTCAGCTGTAATGCCTGACTTATATCAAAATATATATACACATGATACTGGGTGGTCTGCAGGGGCTCTACAGGCCCATGATGAGCATCTGCTCCAGAAGAACCGTTTCAGAGTCAAAACATTTTGCAGACCCTCCTTTCCCCACAGAGCTGCAAGAAGGGTAAGACAGCTAAAGGTGGGAGCCAAAGAAGGTGGAGAAGTGACTGCTTCAGCCTCAGACCAAAAGGCCATACCCACACCAGGACTATCAACTTGGTAATGAAACTATTAGACAGACAGAAGAGTATGCTCCATTTTTTTTAATTAGGTTTATGATTAGGTTGTAAATTCAGTGAAGTGTGCTGAAGCTCTGCTATTCCATTTTTCTCTAGGCTCTGCAGTAACCAGCCCTTGGTCTGGCCTACCCAAGCACTAACGCAGGACAAGTAACATGTCCTGTCCTTCATTCATCCCACACGCGGCTGCTTTGATATATAATGCTAATAGTAGATCCCTATGGGAGAGCTGTGCTGCTCCCCAAAGCAGGTGCTGATAAAAACCTTCAAGCATCATCAGGGAATTTACAGCTGCTCTACATTACAAGAAATCTCAATGGGAACACACCAAAGACTTCATAAGCTTGTTATGAAAACAGCATTTTGCATCCTGCTGTATGCAAAGCCAGGTACCTCAAGCTAGCAAGAGCCTGATTTTGTTGCTTGCTAAGCACCTATTTCCCCCAACAGATCTCAGAGGCAGCGGTCAGCAACTCTGGAAAAAAGGAAAACAGGTCTCAAGTGCAAGTAAATAATGTACAGAGGTCACAAACATCTGCTTCCCAAACAAGCAGGTTTCGACATGGAATACATTTTGAATTCAAAAGCAGGCTAGAGATCCATGGTAGGCGTTAGGCAACAAACAAAACCACACAATATCCCTGCCAATCCCTAACTGCATAGAAGAGATGAAGAAACTCATTTTTAATGGCATCAATGTGGCCAAGAACATAGGAGGGTCCTTGAAAAGACTGTATGTTTCTGCAGAGAATTTTCTCACTTAGTTTGGCATTGTAGGACCTCCCTTAGCTTTTGTGCTGACAGGCCCTGGGAAGGCTTTATCCAAGGGCTGGTTACTCTAAATCCATTCATTCAAGAGTTCCTTGGCTTCAACTCAGAAGGAGCTGGCACAAGTTGTTTCAGAGACCAGGCTGATAATAGCCTGTTTCCAGCGCTGGTTTGATCCAGGGCAGAGGATGTCAGCCAATGTCTCAGCTGGCATGCACAGATTAACCACCACCAAAAAATAAAAAACCCAGAGAGGAAGGGTTCACTGACAACCACAGACAAGCTAGACTCAAGGTGTGGTGAAGGGCAGGTATTTCCCTAGACAGCTGCATTTTATCTCAAAGCTGTCGCAAGCTTTGGCTTTTCACAAGTCACTCGAGCAGGCCTGGGTCTAGGACAAATACCAAATAAGACAGCCAAGCAGGAGAGAAAGACAAACTTTCCATAGATCTGGTGTGAGAAATTACTGACTTTTGTTCAAAAATCCCTCAGAAAAGGCACACATATAACAAAGGAAACTGGTCTGAGATGGAGCAAAGCTTCATCTTCGAGTCTGGTAAGCAAAGGACCAGGGACAATTATGTCCTTTGGTGTGGGAAGCAATGAGATTCAGGTGACATGGTCAAAGGCCCTGCTCGTCCTGGAGAGGAACAGATCGTCAAGTCCTGCCAAAGCAATTCTCCAGCACATACCCTGAGACCAATACAACCCTGCCAAATGGTGGCTTGGAGAAGGGTCCCACCCCCCAGAGAAAGCTGCAGCATCCAAGAAGCTGCTTGGACAGGTCGAGCACTTCTTAGACACATAGAGCACTGAGACAGGAGCCTGATATACTTCTTGTCTTTGATGCTATGAGTGGCTTGACCCACAATCCCCAGTCCTCCCCTGCTTTATCCATAAATTTGATTTCCTTACCTTGGAGTTTGCTTTTGAGCACAGGAATCTATTGATTTACAGTTGTAAGTTACAGAGAGAGCCACCAGTCAATACAAAAATGAAACTGGGCCTAGTGAGCTTGATTTCCTTGAGTACAGACAGGCCAGTAGCATCCAGTTATTGCGCTCTCTGGGGCAATACTCTGCACCAAAGAGTAGCTAGTCTATCACTCAGACCACCACATCTGCAGAACTTACATCCTATTTTCCTACCTCCCTTGTTTTAGAAGCACTACTGCTACTGGGGAGTCTCAGTCCCAGACTGGGCCTGGGTCTCTTCACACTCAATACTGCACAAGCCCAGAGTAAGACTTTGGTCCAGAGCAACAGCTGCTGGTCTAGGGCAAAGCCCACGTGATTATGCAGTGCCACACTAAATATGGTGTTAGCACTTCTACCTTCAGGACCCGGATAGCATTACAAAGAGAGGAGATTTTCATTGTTAGTAAACTGATGTAATTTATTTAGAGGCAGTCATTTATGTTTACTGGGCTATGAAAGAACAGGAAGCGTCTGGCAGCTACAGAGATGCAGATTGATCTCTCTGTCTCTTTTTGACAGCCAGCCAGCTTCAAGACCGACCTCGCCAGGCATACTAACACAATGACTTGCCATTTTTTACCCTGTGCTATTGGAGAGAAATTTTGTACTTCCCAAGGGAAAGTGGGAAATTCTAACCATATGAATAGTATAAAATTGACTGGGAAAGAAGACAGATGATACAGGTTAGAAAATTTGTGTAGGAGTAAGCTGGCCTGTTCCATCTCAAGTTGCTTCAACTACATTAGCGGCATTGAAAGAGTTTAGTTCTCTGAGAAGGCATGATCTTGCAGGGAAAGTACTCCAAAGTACTCCAAAATAAAGCCCACAGACCTTGCTGCACAAAATGCCTATGAGGAAACCTAAAGCAAAATGAATTGTCAGCTATCAGGGAGGTCAGTACAAGCTAGAGTGACATATCTGTCTGGTGCACGGATGCATATTCTAAGTGGCATACACATCTCAATGATCATTTTTTTCTGTTACAAGCTACAAAGTCTTCTTCAGGCTGCATCTTATGTGACAGTACATTGCACTTACTGGAAATGCTAACCCCAACAAAGATAGATATCACTGGGGTTTGTCTTGTGAGCCAATGACCTTATGCTCACTCCTGGAAGGAGCTATGCCTTGCCTGGGAAAAGGAGCAGAGCACGTTCTTGAGACCAAAGTTTCACAGCAAAGCACATATGCTGGCTAGACCAACATTTATGCCTCAAGCTATACAGACTGTCCTTTTACAGATCCTATCTCCAACCTTACACGTGTTTTTAAAGCAAAGTAAATGCTTAGACAAGGGCAGAATCACTGTGCTGTAAATTTACATGAACGGAGTGAGATTAGAATCTAGACTACACACTTTAAAGACATAACTATAGAAGAAGTGTATTATTAACCATCACTTTTTACTATGTAGAACTAGAGCAAAGTTATTTGAAGCATAAAAAAAGTAGCAAAGGGCTGCCATATTTAATAAATCACGTAATCAATTATTCACTGTGAAAATCAATTACTTACTTCAAATGAGAATCTTATGAATAACCTCATGCCCTTTCATGCCATCTAAGAAAGTTACAGGGGAATCAGTCAGTAAAAAATGTTTCACTTGTCTTTTATGTGCATTAAAAAGACCACACAAATTCAAGGAATTCTGTGCAGCTGAAGCACAATGCCAACAGAATAGCCCAGAAGCATTTTAATGAAGTCAGTGTTAATTAGTTGGATTTACATGGCAGTCGAAAGCAGAGTAGGACCCATTAGCGACACAGGTGCAATTCTGTTCAGCCCATGCAATATAATCAGAATATAACCAGACAAAAATCACATTAAAGAACTATTCAAAAAAGAACAGAAGTGTATCTTCACAGGTCTGAATACACTGCCACAGACCTCCACAGAGCCACTACAGAGTGAGCATCGCTTGGCTCTGCAGCAATTCCAACCACTTCCTGCCTTTAGAAGTCTTCAAATCCATGTCCTTTTTCAGAAAAAGCTGTTTGGAAGTCACCACGCAGTCTTTCCCCTGCCACCTACAGACCCAACCATGCCAGGAGCCCAGCAGTGCAAAGTACTCACCGAGCTGTAGAGATATCCCTCAGCGTTCATGGCAACATATAGACCTGCCTTCACCCCTTGGATTGCCACCACGCGAAGACCCACAGGAATTAAATTGAAAAGGGCTGTAGAAGGAAGAGAAAAACAACAGTATTCATCATCCTGCACTCTGTCTTTCCTTTGGGCCAACCCACCCTACTCCCAACTCTTGTAAGAGATACCAAATTAGAAATAAATGTCCTGCTGCAAGACACAGAAAAGGTCTGTAACCATGAGATCAATGCTGAAAGCAAATTTTAAAAAGTACTGAATTCATCTGCCTCTCAAGATCCTAAATATATCCATGAGAATGTCTGAGTTATGGCCTTTACAATGTCAAGGGCTTGGATACACATCAACGCAACAACATCTTGACAACGTCCTGTGGGCCAGTGGAGCTGCAGTAACTGCGCACGTACCTGGGTTTGCCATGGGCAAAGATGTGTAACACAACTTAGTTTACGTCAGCCCAAAACAGACTTAAGCCTAGTCACTTTTTTTTCTTTTTTTCTTTGCGTTTGCCATCTGCTGAAAGAGTATATGGGCAGCTACCATGACCTGAACGATGCGAACTGACTACGTGACTAGTCCTGTGATCTCTGCTATCAAGGGCATAAAGAAACTCAGGAAGGGATATTCCCAAACTCCAGGGCTTGAATGTTCTTCCACATTCAGAAAAAGCACTGGAGAGCACAGAAAAGGATAAGAGCTTTCAAAATTGAATTTCACAGCAATCTTATTGATCAAAGCATTTCAGTCACTTCCATTTGTTGTATTTCAGTGAATAACCTTTCCCATGAGCACACATATTACCATAAAGTCACACTTCTGCTACATTCTTAACATAGCCCGCTCAAAGGGAAGAGGACAAATAGTGTTGATAGACTGAGGACCGATGCCTTAGCGCTGCTTTGTGTCAGCTCAGATTTGTAGGACAAGAGCACCCAGATGTTGTAGGAGCCCTTGTGTGTCAGCTTAGAAAGAGCCAACTAGAGCTTGTCCACGGGCACTCCCAAACCAGAAAGATGAGGCACAGGGTCAGGCAGAAACAGAGGCACAGATAACATGGAAATGTTTCACTCGGGACTTTTACACAAAAATCAGCCCTGCCCTTCCAAATTGGCCCCAGAGGAGACCCTGGCCAGCATTAATGCTGGTATGACAAACTGAGGGATCACTCAGATCCAGCTCAGCTCCAGCCCCACAAAACACCAGTTATATATAGACGTGCCAAGAAACGCACAGGGATTTTACTGCAACATGGGAAGGTGTGAACCCAATGAGATACGTTTCCTAGAAAGCTCCATCACGTACAGTCTGTGAATAATTGCAGAAGAGACAGAGGTTTGTTGGGAATGTTTTAGAAGGCAACAGCGTTTAAAGTAATCAAGGGAAAGAAAGAAGAAAAGAAAAAGAAATGAAAGTATGTTCTGATCCTTGCAGTCAGAGGGGCAGAGAAGAGCTTGACTAACATCAGGTAAGTCATATAGGAGAAAAATAGGAGAAAAAAAAATTCAAATAGGAGGAGAAAAAAAAATCCAGAGTCCAGAGGGTGTGAAAAAGAGCAATGGGAAATCGGTTATATTCTAATTGGTGAATTTGCTTAGAGGTCACAGCTGAACACCTTGTCAGGTATTTCCTTAAGGTATCTGAGAAAACATAGGGAACACAGAAGGTAACTTTACTGAAGGTACTGAACAATTAGGTGGCCCTGGCTAAGCTAGATTTAGGTTTGTCTCTGGAAAGGGATTCATCAATCCCAACTTCAATCTCTCCCTTCTATCAGTTATCAAAGAAGAGTGGATGACTCCTCTAGGTGAGCTGCCCAACAGAGAAGCACCTCTAGCATGACCAACCTAACCTTGCTCCTTGGCCCATTTCATACCTTTAAGCATCATATCCAGCAAAACATCAAAAAAACCCCTCTGAACTGTCACTGGAGTCACTGCCTAGATTTATGTGATTTCATGGGAGGGTGGGCAGCACTTCAACAGCTGGATATAGTAAATGAGGTCCAGTGTGTGTGTCGGTCTGTAAGCAGGAGTCATGGACAGAGCTGCCTTGATATAGTTCCAAGATGGGTTAAAAAGCTCCAGTGCAGCTACTCAGCGTTAGAGAGCTGCATTATAACACAGTTCTCCTGCTGAAAAGCTCACTAGCCAAGGAGAGCTTATACTTCTACGCTTCTGTCACTATCATGAAGGTCTAAAGCCCTCTACGAATAACAAGTCTATTTATAAGCAATTCCCCACCCCATTCCTTCCCCCACTGAAAAATGGAGCATATTACTGCTAATAATGAAGCTAAATGGGCATCATCATTCATTCCCTACAGCCAATTTGTCTTGCATAGAAAACCTGTGACAGAGCATTCAATAGGCAGCAGAGGGATAATGCCCAGAATTAGCGGGCGACAAGTCCTGCTTGGAAGCGCACAGGTGCCTCCAGATCCCTTTCATCCACACAGACACAGCTAAGGTGGGTGGAACAGCAGCAACCTGCTGAGCTCCGTGTCACCATAGCCAGGTCCTCTGCTTTTTTGGGACCGTGCTGCGTGGTGCTAACAGCACCAATAGTCACGGTTTTGGGACGTGGCAGGGCACCCACCAGGCACTGCCAGGAAGAGAAGCAAAGGGAAAGGCAGCACAAGAGCACATGGGACATGGGCAACTTGGCAGCCAAAGACACTTTGGGAACCAAATGTTTTCTTCTATTAAAGTATTTTTAGGTCAACCCAAGCTTCAAACATTCTCAGGCCTGAAAATTCTCTTTCGCACCCAATAAATAAATAAATAAATAAATAAATCCAAAAAAACACACCTCTTAGGAAGCTGAAAGGCTTGGGTTTTTTTTAAAATACATTTTTCAGCTCATTTTGGAACAAATGTCAAAGTTTCACTTGTAATAATTAAAAAAAAAATCCAGAAAACAAACAAAACCACTCTCCTCCTCCAATCAGTCCTGAAACCAGGCTGTGTCATTTTGTGTCAGGAAAATAGAGAGTTCTCCCTAAGCTGAAACAGAAGATGTTGGGATGGGAGGAAAAAAAACAAGCTAGCTGTGGCAAGGTAGGACTAGACACATGGTTTGGTGGCTTGAAGGAATAGGTGTTTTTGAAGGAATAGTAGATGTTTTTAAAGTCTCTCCCTCTATTGCGAATGGTAAACTTTCTATGCCATCTACAACTGCATATGGGATGGATATGTTTTTAATTTCATACACAGAACAAAGCAAAATGGCATAGACTATTTCTCATTCTTTTCCCTCATTACCATATTCACTCACAGGGCAGATTTACAACTGATCCTAGTTTTTTGATGCTATTCTTAGTGATAGTTGTGCAGCGCTACAACCAGGGATGTTACAGAAGGATGCAACACCTCATTCCTGGAAACATTCAAAGCCAGAACAAGGCAACTTGATCTAACTTTGAAGACAGCTCAGTTTTGCACAGGAGGGTGGACTGGAGACCTGAAAAACTTCTTCCAACCTCATATGCTTTATATGCTTCAGTGTGTCTGTTCAGAAAGTCCCAATCAAAAATACCTCTGTTCTGCATAGATAGCCAATGTATACTTGATAAGGCTGCCCTGAGATACACTGGACCTTTTCCATATGGCCAGAAGAGGTGACCTACCCCACTGCCTACAAGCTGGAGATTTGCAGATGTTCAGCAGGATGATATTAGCATACTAAGGAGTCAAATGGCTCTCATGAAGAAGGGATGTTACCACCCTCAGCTTGGGGCTTGCGTTGTTACGGCTCTCTCCCTACAGCAAGAATCAGTCCTGCAAGTCCATATGAAATCCCTGGAGTCAAAAAAGTTACTGCCCCAAATTTAGCTTCATACAGGACATTAAGAGCACAGACAACAGCATACAGACAGGTGCATCCATGCAAATTCTGTGCAATTAAAAAAAAAACCAAACAAAAACGAAACCACACACATACATATCACTTTTTTATGTAACCCAATGCAATTAGGGAGAGGATTTGCCTTGCTGCTTACATTACAGTGCCATGTCTTTAGCTGCATGGTATAAGGGATATAAGGAACAGATGTCCCAAGTGCCGTTTCGCAGGAAACCGGCTGAGTGCCTATTCAAATGCTGGTAGAACTTGTCTTCTGTTCCCCTCCTCCTTTTTATTTAAGGGAAAGGGGGTGGAAAATAAATGTCATCAGCCTCTCAAGAACATACATAAAATGGGCACCAGATAATTCATTTAAAAATTGCTTAAATATTAGCAAAAGGAGAATATTGTATTACCCTTATGCAAATACCTAGATTTTTATTAGAATTTAATTGCATTAGACAACTAAGAGATGCATCAGGTCTCATTTTAGCTGTTTACTTTACCAGAGTAAGCCAACCTAATGTATTGCATGAAAATTAGGCTTCCTTTCATAAGGCTAATTTGAGTAATCTGTGTGCTGCTTTAGAACATGGAGCCAGGATGTATAGAATATGGTATTCCACCATTAACAGTGTTAAGACAGCTTCTCCATGGCAAATATATGACCAGCAAGCCAGGAAGAGATTTTGCTGTGGCCACCACGATCACCCTCTTCTGACAAAAGATATGAATTAATCAAAATCCCCTCTAGGAAAAAGGAAACGCTGTTTCTCTACCCTTTGATGAATTTCACGTCTGCACAGATATACTGCACATACCTCTCAGTAGCTGGTCAGGAATCTTCTGGAGAAATGCTTTTAAAAATCAGAAGATAGTGAAATAGATGTGGAACTGTTCACTTAAATGAGGTTTGACTTTTTTCTGGTTACAAAAAAAAACCCTTGAGAGCTTTGGAAGAAATTATACAGGCAAAAAATAGGCAGAGCACTTTACACTGGCATTTCCAAAGTGGAAAAAATATGGGCTTTGCTTTGAAATAACCTTTAATTTTGAAGCTTCATATAATGCAAGCAGTTGAGTAAAACTGATGATTTACAAAGAAGGAGAATACATGATCAAAATTAAAACTCATTGAAAGCTCATTCCTCATTTCATTTTCAGAAGCCAAATTTATCCAATTAGGCTATTTTCTTCTCTTTCTCCATACAAAGGACATGAGATAAAAAGCATTTTGGCCTCAGTTTTACCTTAAAAACCTCACAGACCACATACTGACTAAAACTTTCTGTCATAGACGCTCATTTTGAATGACCAGCTTGGCACATTTGAGCCAGATGCCTCCTATCTCACCAAGCAGCCAAGGCTAGACTGTCATCCAAAACTGGACGACAACTGGAAAAGAGGGGAAAGAGATTTAAGCTACACAAGTGCCCTTCAGCCCCTCTATTTCCACTTAAAGAGATAGGACAGAGATGGCTAAAGTGTTCAACACCTCATCAATTAAATCTATAACGTTCCCAACGAGATCCACAACTGAGACAATTGTTTGGGTAACTTGAGGCCCATCTCAAGTCACTGAGACAATTGTTTGGGTGATTTGAGGCCCATCTCAGTCTCAGGGACTCACAAGGTACCCACTACACGGACCTAGACGTGGCCAGAATAACCTTTTCTCATCTCCCTTGCTTCACTCAAATATTGCAAAACTGTTCTTGCATTTTATTTTCCGCTTGTGCTTACCTAAATTCACTGCTGATTTCATTTAAGCCCATTACTTTGTTGTTTGGTCCACACTGATAGATGAGGGTAATGAATTCCTGTCATCTTTAGCAGCTCTTTGTCTGAAGAGCAAAGTCCTACTGGAGGCCTATTTGTCAATGACATGCAGAGGACATCCTATTGCTTCTTGTTTAAAAAAAAAAAAAGGCAAAAAAAGACAGCTAATATGACCCAACACCGGGCCATTACTCGCGTGCTGAAGTCCACTGAACTCATATGTGTTAGTTTTTGCCTGAGAAAAGTCAAACTCTTCCCTTGTAGGTGAGGGTGGGGGAAGTGCTTTCCTTCCTCTTATATCCTCTGACATAAATTAGAAGTTGTATCACTGTAATTTGTGCTTTTTCATATGTTGAACACCAGCATGAGACCTCAACTCTGACACTCACAGCATTGCTGTTCCTGGTGTTTTCAAGAGGCTGCACTCAGTGAGTTTCCAGTGAGTGCAGCCTCCAGATCATTTCATGAGGGCTTCATGACTTCCACCATTTGAGGTGCCTTCTAAAAGCTCCTCTCTCCACACAGTGCTTTGCACGTGGAGCCCAGTCAAGACTCAGCTGGGGCAGTCTCAGCACACAGAGCATCCCCATGTGTGCGCCCTGCCCACTCTGCAGTGCTGGGCAGGCACTGCTTGCACAGATCCACGCTCGCCTTGCGCTCTCGTCCAAGCCCATTCCTCCCAGGATGATGCCAAGGCACTGCTTCGTGGGCTGGGCTGTACAGAAAAACCTCAACCTGCCTCTGCAGCTTGAGTCCTGCCTCCTTCTCCAAGGAAGGATGTCTTTGAACCAGCGAGCAGCTTCTCTTCTTATAAGGACTTGTCCTCAAAACAGGTTCCTTCTTCCACAATGTACCTGAGGTTTGTTTTAATCAGGTCCACCACACAGGTCATCTTTAGTTCATCACTATTAATGACAAGGAAGACACCTTCCCCAGCAGGCAGGCTAGGTATGATACCCTTTCAGCAGTGGCATTGAGAGCTTCAAAGTAACACAGAATGACCCAAACCTAAGACTTCAGTCCTACCCCATGGCTGCAGCTAGTGGCACCAAGTAGCTGTGTTCACTGCCCCCTCAGAAAGTCCAACTGAGGCCCACTAAATGAAGAAATGCTGCAGAAAACACCTTGCACCTTGTCTGACTTTTCAAGGACCTTCAGTATTTGTAAACCATTTCTTTAGCAAGGAAGACAGGCTACTTGTATGCGTGTGTAAACCAGGATGGCTCCTGCACATCAGCATGATTTTTAAACCTGCATGTCTCTGCTACGGCGCTTTGCTTTGCTTTGATGGAATGATGAATCAAATCCCTTTCAACAGGGTTTTGGAAGCAGACCTCATTTGGGAAAGGTCATTCAATACCTAATCCTCAGATTAAGCATAAAACACTACATTTTTAGTGTTTTATGGAGGTAGCTTTCTCCAAACTGGCAATTCCTAGTGCTTGCTGAATTTTTCAGGACAAAACAGTGAAAAACAATTTTCTCCTCTTCTCCTTGGAGAGAGAATTCCCCCTATCCTTCACCCACGTGGCATGCATATAATCTTCTTTTTCTTCTGGCAGCAATTCAAATCATGGGTTTTATTCTCCACCCCACCCAGATGGCAGCTACAGAATCCGGGGGGCAGGGAACAAGATTGGAAAGGAAACATATGATATTATACAGGCAAGATTTAAAGGGGAAATATAGAACAAAAACGTGCAGAAAACAGCTGGCTTCTTCCTAATTTGATCTTTTTCAAAAAAAAGAACAACAGAAATATGAAGCTTCATAAGTGAACCCTACTAGGCGTTGTATTTGATTGTAATTGGGTTGCAAAATAGGCTAATTTTTCTTACTGTAGTCGCTGTTTTCGTCCTTGGTCCCATCAATTGTACCATCTGGGTGCATCTGCAGGAAGTATTCCTGCTGGCTGAATAACCTTGTCACAATTCCTTTCAGCTGGGGTTCTGCAAAAATAATAATAATTATTAGATATAACCAAACATGTCCCAAGTGGCAAGAGACCCGATTTGCATGGCCCCCACAAAGGCCTCAGTGAATAAAGCAGTGCTGGTAAAACAGCTTTCTGCAACTCCTTTCTAGTGTGGTTGTAAAATATTCATATGTACATAGATGTACAGGCATACAAAATGGAGATCAGATGAATAGGTAAAATACTTTATGCTGCAACCAAATATACATTGTAACACATTTGTGGAATATCTGTTTCTTGAAAGTTACCTGACAACTAGAAATCTTCAAATAACTTAAGTATTCTGAATATGCTGCTCATTTAGAGAAAATTCGTTAGCAGTTGCAAAGAATTTGCTTATAGCTTCTTATTCTGACCATGATGCCAACCACTTTGCTTTCCACATACTTAACTCACTATTATGTAGCTCCAGTTTTATGAAAGTGAAAAATCTATTTAAATCAATGATATGATAGAGGTGCAAAGCTAAAGTAACTGAGTGCTGAATCAGGCTGCATGAGTCCAACTGCGTGGGCCTCAGGGAGCAAAATCCTAAACAGAACAGATGCAAAACACCTCCAAAAATGACCTCTGAAGCATCTGTGGCCACCTCAAAACGCCTCTGTTTTAAGATCCCTTATGTTGTTCCCTTCCAGGAAAGGAACACATGCCACATTTTGTCCCAGAGATGGGAATCACCCTTTGCCTTTAACAAGGTCCGTTCCTAGCTCCAGTTCCTCACGAGATGGTCAGTGGTGGACTGATCAGAAGCTCCCCTACTGCCCACACAACGTATTTTAGGACCTAGCAGGAGAGGAAAAGGAAAATGAAAGATTTGCCACAAGACACTTAACATGTCAGAGGTCCACAGTATTACTGCCAGTCTTCCTTCTAACTGATCAAGCACAAATTAAGCCATCAAGAACCCAGGAAAAGTTCAATTTATCACATGAATCTCACAATTTGCCACAGATACTGCTCCAGCAAAGCAAGGCTGTACGTGAACAGACAGCCACACGCGCTGGATTACGGAGTACATTCTCCTAGTGTGGCAGCAGTTTATAGTTTTATGTGACCACCCACCAAGAGTAAATAAATAAAAGCTAGTTACTGCTGGCTCAATAGGCAGGAAAAACCCAGTGTAGCATACCAAAATCCAGTCAGCCTCCCGTCTTTCCTGCCTCCAGTGAGACTGTTTAATAAGCCCTAGTCATTACGTAACTCTGGTCACGTTGGGTGTGAAGTGTTTGCATTAGGAGCCCCCATTCCAGGGAGCTCTTGCAGGAGCCTCTACTCAGGTCTCTTCCTCAGCCACCAAAGTCTCCTTGCAGCAAGCAGGGCCATCAGGTGCCGACAGGCTGCAGGTGCAGAGGATTTCCCAGCTCTGGCAGCCCCTCCACCAGCCTGGGAAGGCTCAGGGACTATTTTGCATCTGCAAAAGCACATACTTGCCGCTGAATAAATCAGCGGCAGTTTCTATGCTGTCTTAAAAAAAAGTGATTTCATAGCAATCAGTGCTGCAGACTGCAGAAGGGGCTTGTCTCTATGCAACTCAACCCTGGGATGAGGGAAGCAAATAAAGTACAGCTGTATTAGCCCTCTACTAAGAGCTAGTGGCAGTCAGGCCAAGATGTATCAAAATGAGACTCGGATCAAACAAAATGCTTTGCTTTCTTCTTACTAAAAGTCTGTTTTGCTGGATGCAGATGCTTTATTTAACTGGCTTTTCTAACAAGCACATTGAAGCAAAAGGGAAAAGAAGATTTATTTTCAGGCACAGATGCCTGCATCACCTTCCTTGCTCCTGCCTACTTTCTGTCTTTCATCTAAAGCCACAATGGTAAAGGCACTTACTTATAGGCACTTTCTGATATGAGAGATGTGTGTTTGAATCCCTGAATGAGTCTGTCTCATTTTTATTCTCTGGTTAAATTTTAATGTGAAAGTGCTTTACACAAAATGGAAGAGCTCTCAGCAGGACAGACTCAAACACGCTCCTGCAGCTTGAAGCCTTCCGAGTACGAGGGATGGGGAAAGAGCTCGTCTTAAAACCTCTCGGAGACAAGGACTGACCCTGACTGCTCTTCCTTGCTCCGGAAGATGTTAAATGATAGAACAAAAACTCCCCCTTTTCTTTTGTGGGGTCTAAAATATACTGTGATGATGCAACTCATTTTGGAGGGCAGACCTCTCCCGCTACTGAGTCAAATATAATACAAATTTGCTCATTACTGGTAGTACCTTGTATTTTTTAGAATTTATCAAAACACCACCCAAGATCAGCTGATGTCCTCCTGCATCAGGGATATGGATGGAAACACACAGGAGGCTGCAAGTGCCACCGCAGAGAAACACATGCTAAGCCTCAGTGTCCCCTCTGTTACTGACCTGCTAAACACAAGGTCAAGTTTGACTCGAGCTTTGCCCTGTTGATAATCCAAGGCTTTTCCGAGTCAATGCCTGCCACAGTACAGGCTGGAGAAGAAATTTTATCTCACTTCCCCCCCCTAGTCTGACCTGGTTTTCACAAAGTTCGAGGCTCACTCCCAATCTCAAAGAGAAATTCAAGGGGAATGGAACTGAGAGCTCTAAGCCACGTACAAAAATCACCACATCTCTCCTGCTCCTAATGCAACTTGACAGCGGCGGTGTTCCTGTCTCTCCGTGCTGCACAGATCCTTTTCCACGGGAGCATCTGTGCTCCCCGGACTCGCCGAGGAAGCCCTGCAGCGCCAGCTAACGAAAGCTTTTCCAGAAACCACAGGGTCAGGAGGCACCTCGGGGACGTGCAGCTTCTGCACCCCCAAACGCTGCACTTCTTTGGGTCTTTTTCTACATGAAAGAGCAAAAGCCCTGATATGCAGCTACGCCTTGGGGTAGTTACCTGAACTATATGCAGAAACAGCAAAGAAATGTGTGCAAGGAGCACAAAGTCCCCCCCCTTTAAATACTGGCTGCAGCCGAGGATGGTTAAAAAATGTGCATTGCCAGGACAATGCAGTTTGAACCACCTACTAGAGACCACCTACTAGAACCACCTCCCAGCGCAGGGAGAGAATTGCCCTTCCTAGGCAATATTCCTGGGGATTTTAACATTCCTAGAATGCGAGAGAAGGAGTTGGAGGGGATGGGAAAAAGTCAACAAAAAAAGCACAAAACCTTGATACCTTTATTCACCTAAAGGTCCCCTCAATGATATTGCCCCAAGCTATAATCATTAAAGGAAACATGCCATCATACCACAAATGCATACCACAATGCACTAGCAGAGCTAAATACAAACCCTGCCATGAACATTTCTTTTCTGTAATTCACAGAACTCATCAGGAATCAAACTCCAACCTTGTCTCTAACCTGACCCTTCTTGCATCCTGAGACAGGCTCAGTGTCTCTTGCTTTTAGAAGGGCAGTACTGATTAAGATACTCAGGATAAATCTGTTCTTCCCACTCAGAGGCCTCTGTACACCCTTATTTTTCTGTAGAGAAAGCTGATCCTAGAGCAATAGATCCAAACTAACCCAGACAAGACTTCTGCAGTGATTCAGTGGCTTTCTAATACAAAGTCAGCTACTACAGAATGACTTAAAGAACAAGTTTTTACTTCCTTGACCCCAAGACTAAACAAAGGGGTATTTCCCCAAAAGGTATTTTCCCAGCATTGACTATGTGCTAACAGAACTCCTATGCAAAATATAGTGGGATATTTTTCCCTTATTCTACAAGCAACACCATTATCCATGAGGGTGTTTACATTAAGGATGCCATTCTAGCTGTTCATACAGTTTTTCAGACCTCAATATGCAAAAGAAGCCCAATATACACTCTCGGATGCAACGCCATATTTAAACCCTTGAACTGGTTCCCCCAGAAGGTCCCAGGGCAGGTCACCCCCTGGAAACACTCCCCACGTGCCCAGTTACAGCACACAGCAATGAAGAACAGGGAGCAGGAGCTAAGCCGTGGCTCTGTTCCTGGTCTGCAGCATCTGGCAGTTTGGGGCTTTTCCAAGAGGAAAGGCAGAGCCCTCAGCCGCTGACCTCTCTCGGAGCAGTCATCCCATGACCCACTCGCTGCACTTCCTCTGCAGGGTGAGATACTACAGGGTGAGTCTGCTCCTGTGTCTACAGACCTCATTCTCTAGCTGTTCTACATCCCCCTATCCTCTGCCCCCCTTAACTTTATGAAGTCTTCATCACAGCTGAGGCTAAGTAAGTCATGACTGGATCACTAATCTCCTTGTCATCACTTAGGAGGTGACATGATGCTGATATTATTGAATTCAGGTGCCTTGCTATTAAGCCTTAAGTTATGTGAGTCCATCACAGGCTGCTCTGCTTTCTGTCATTATTCCGTACAGCTGCACAGAGCCTTTCATTGCACGGAGCTTCTAGAAGGACATGATAGGTGCAGGTGCTCACGTGTACTTTTTTTCATCTCTAGGGCCATGTTCATAGGAGGCCTGGGGATTACATCCAAACCAGTTACCCTGCAGTCACATGCCTCGCTCCCAAAATACTGAAGCTATTTACTGTGTGCATTGAAGAAGAGAATAAGAAATCTGGCAGACACACTAGAAAAAAACGATTTTTTATCAGATATGTCACTAGCTTTTTAATGACCTCTTTTATTTTTGCCTTTAAGGTGAAGAGGGAGCTCACCCTACATCTGCAAAACAGAAGCGATACGAGAAGGACACCTCCCCTGCCTGCAGAGAGGAGCGAGCAGGTCAGGCGCCGAGCCCCCATGCTGCAAGGCCCCGCGGAGGGCACCGTGTCTTGGCTATGAGCAGCAGCACAAGCGTGGCCTGGCCCCGTGCAGCAGGACAAGCCCCAGCACGAGGAGCACCCCACTGCGTCACGCACCGCTCCACGCAGTCCCCTTGAGCCCAGGGCTCCGGGGCACCAAGGAAGAGGGCACAACACTGATTCCCAACTGGGACTCCGCTGTGGAAGGCAGCCTGCCAAGGCTCCTATCTTGCTGTTCACACAGGACCTCTCATTAAGTGGCTGAGCCAAGCTGGGTCCTGCGTTGCCATCGGTCAAGAAATCTAAAGGGACTTGGCAAGGCCCGACTCTAGGAGTCACTTTGATCTGACCTCACCGAGCTAACGGCAGGGATCTCAGGGGGCCTGGCTTTTAGTAGTCTCTTAAATGCTGAAGGGCTTGGTGACCTTTCAGGGATTCGAGCGCTGGTTCTTGCTTCTTGCAGTTCACAGCAAGGCCTTGGTTGGCATGCAGGCCGCTCTTGGGGGCTGCTGGTGCAGAACTGCTTCAAAATTCACGCCAGAGGTTACTGTGCTGGTGCCAGAGGTGTTAGCTCTGTGTTAGTTACGTCTGAAACCCTGAAGCTCTTGGGCTACCATTTTCAGTGCACTGGGCTGTCAAACAACGAAGGACGGTGCCAGCTCTGAGGCGAGCAACCATTTTACAGTGAGTAGCCTGCAGAGAGGTAGAAGGAAGGTACCTACCGCGTAGCGTTGACAGGAGACTTTCCTGTTTATCTGCTCTCTCTCTGCAGCAGAACACGCTCTGACACAAGGACGTTGCCTGGTTTCAGCTCTGCAATGTTGCGAGGGGTTCCTGAAACGGGTTCCTGAAGCAGCCCACCCCAGTACCCACCGCTCTGCAAAGGACACTGCTCTGCAAAGGGGAGAAGGGATCTCCAGGGCTCATCAGAAGCTCCACCACGGATAATGTTCGGTGCCTGTGCAATGGTTTTGCTGAGGATGTGACTGTAAACATGAGACCTGTAATGCATCTCAGGAGTGTATTTCACCTCAGTGTTTTTAAACATTTGTTTATAGCAATTAAACATTTTAGGCTGGAATTTACACATTCCATTATTCTTATTTTCCTCCATTCAGGCTGCAGCTGTCATAATGGGAGTTTGATTTATGACTCACCCAACCAGCACTCAAATCCTTAACACACCAAAACCAGCATTCAAGGCAGGGCGTAAACTGCTTCTAATTTACTTAGATTAACACCATGCTTAAAGCACCAACCGCAGAAACTGCATTTCCCTTCCCCAAAAAGAGAAGGGTTCCAGAATACTCGATAAGCTCAACACCACAAACACATGCAGGTGGAGAAGGACACCAAAATCCCTCATTTAGAACTACTGTATCAATGAAGGCTTGTATTAACCCAGCACAAAAATGCATCAGTGGGCTCCATGCAGATTACTATGGTGACAGTCATCAGCACCGAATTCAGGGCAAGAGCGAAGATGAAAAGCTGAGGGAGAAAAACGTTCTTTTCCCATCCAGCAACTGCTCAGTTCTCTAGGGTGTTGTGGACTTAAGATGTGGTATGTGATTGTCTCCAATTAAATGCATCTCCATAAGTTTAACAGCTCAGCTCGCTGGGCTGATTCACCGAGTCCGCTCACCTCGCACCGGCTGCACCAGGAGCTGCTGTCCTTGACGAGGAGGGGAGCGTTTCTCTAGGACCACGGGCCTTGCCCAGCTCGGCCCGGCTGCAGGAGCCGCCGTCAGGACAGAGCGCGGGCGCTCAGGAGATGCTGCGAGATGGTGCCCAAAACGGCACGGGCAGCGAGTCACGCACGAGGCAGGCCGAAGCCTCCCAAACCACGCACGGGGATCCTGGAGGAGGCTCAAAGTGTGTCACTCGGGTGCGCAGGTGGGAAATCCTTGCTCTGCAAATAGGGCACAGTGCTGCGAGGTGCTGAGCGTCTTCTGCTCCCACCGGAGTCGCCAAGCACAGGAAAGCACGCAGGCAGAGGCCACGAGGACGTCTCCCAGCCCCACAAGGTGCTCGCCAAGCCTTCCGTGGCTAAACCAACGCAACAGAATTGCTCTGGGCACAAGGGCCTCCCACAAGCAGGTGGCCTGCAGGGACACAGCAGGTCAGCAGCAGTGTCCTAACAAGCGAGGAGAGGGCAAACGAACACGTGTGCCACAGAGCTGAGGGAAACGGGCGGCACTGGTGGCACTGGTGCATTCCAGGCCGCCTCCCGAGGCCAGGCAGAACCCTGGCACGTCTGCTCTGCGACTGCGGGATGCGGTGCCAGCCTGACGGGCACAGCGCAGGCAGCACCGCGCTCGGCCGCCTGATCCAGCACCACCGAGCGCTGCGTGGTGACCAAGAGACTCCTGACAAGCACCAGGAGAGGCTCAGCAGCAAAGCGGTCTGTCCAGCTCCAGCCCCACCAGCAAAGCTGCCACAAATACCTTCTGTTTAGATGCTGACACTTAGCACGTGGTTACACCACGCAGCCCGTGGGCAGGGTAGAAAGATAACAACAGACTGAGGCCAAGAAAAAAAAACCCGAGGTCTGGGACTCTAGAGGGATCACACGGTTGATCTCAGCTTTCCTCTTGGTGATGCAGAACGAAGGGCATGCCCAGCTCCAGCACACAGTGATTACAGGGTTAGAGTCACCCTCCAATTACAGTAAATTTATTTTGAGAAGAAAGATTCTGGGATAATAGGGCTGCACGGCACGCTCATGTATTTACTCATCAAGTGAGAATCTCTACCCAGGCCAAATGACTGCAGAGATAACTGGTGTTTCCAGGATGCATTACATGAAATAACAGGCTGTGCTGACAAGGAAGGCCTCTGCATTTGAGGGACACGCTTCCAAAACTGCTGTTTCCCTAAGTCGGAGATGATGGGCACAGGACGATGACAGCGCTCATCAAAGGCATCTCCTCCTGTCACTGCCAATGAGTCACAGGAGCAGAATGGCAGCCTGCAGGCAAAGAGAGCACGCAAGTGATTTCCTTTCCTGTGCAGGTGCCTGCACGGAGGAATAGTAATAAGCCCTCCAGCACAGTGCACAGCTGCTTCTCTGCACCCTTCTACCAAGGAACAGGCTTGTACAGAGCTTTGCACTACACTTGCTTTGCTCTCACAAAGATGAGTCCCTCTAGGGAAGTCTGTTCCCCACTTATAATGTATATGGATGGTATGATTTAGGGAGAAGTCACCTCACCAGCTCTCCAAGCTCCTGATCCCACAGGACAGACACATAAGGTCCACGGCTCAAGAACAGAAATGGTCTGAAGTCTTGGATGAATTTTCCTAGAAGGCAAATACCAAACTACTTCCCACATGAGCTACCCATTCTCAGCAATCTCTGCACACAAGCAAAGGATGGCAATGCAGGAAGAGGTGTCTAAGAATGCAAGATGACAACTGATGCCCTAATTCTGCCATCGGGTATCTTGGCATGGAAATTGCACACTACTTCTGGATAAAACTATCCAACTAAGGATTACCTTCGTCCAAAAATGCAGACTATGATCAGCTGAAGCTATGCACAGATTCCCTGACATTAACTAGGGAAAAAAAAAAAAAAAAGGAGATCTTAAAAGGTAAACATTTTTGGGTTTTTTTTTCCTCGTTTGAAATTATTTTCTTCTTTGGATTTTTAATGATGTTAAAATTTTAAAAACAACTGGAAGTGAAACCCAGAGTTTCTTTTCAAATCGAATGAAGTTTTTCATTGGACCCGAATTTCCTCCTTTCCTCCTTTCCGCACACTTCTTTTATTTGACCAACGAACTGAAAAATCAATTCTTCACACAGTTATGCTTCTGGCTTTGTTTTTTTTCCCACCCCCAGGACATGTTTTGTGTTGCTTTGTTGAACCAGCATGTTTCACCAGCCATCAAACTTTCAAAATGTTTCCCTTTAAAGACCAATTCTCTATACACCCATTGACTCCATCTCCGATGAGGAGAAAAGCAAAGCTTGGTAGGAACTGATAGCATGAGAGAAAAATGTAGGGCTATTTCATATAGTGTGGGCCTATTTTAGTAGAGAGGGGAAAAAATGAGGACCAGTATCTGGAACAAAAGAAGAGAATTTGCAGCTAATGCTCTTGAGCTGCTGTTTTCTAGCAGTCAATGTCTTGGCTATTGAAGGTTGAAGCACTCATGAGTACGGAGAACAGAGCAAGTGAGATATGTTATTTATTTTGAGGAACTCCCTGCAATTACTCCTGACATATTGTGCAATTAGCCAAAATTACAGCCTATTCACCAAGACCAAAACAGAGGGCAGCATAAACACAGCGTGTGAGCCCACAATCACAGAGGGCATCTCATCTGGGTAGTCCACAAGCCAGCCACGCGCCTGCCTCTTGGCAGAGGCTCCTCACCAGACCCTTTCAGAGCTAGGGCACCAATGCTGCTTACCACAAAGGAGGAACTTCGGGAGCAAAACTTGATGTGGCCGCAGCAGTGCTGAGAGCCCACGACTGTTCTGCCAAAGCACTCAACCTACAGTTAACTCCCTTTTGGCCATTTGCAGAATTAAAAGGTTGAGTTTTGTTTCGTTTTCTTCGATATTCAACCTAAAACTCTTTCACATGTTATGTGGATTCTTGATCTCCTCCAAAGAAAATTTAGGTTGGAAATTCCTTCTACCAAGGCTACCCAGGAACAGTCTGGAACCTGTTCCATGGGAGGGGGTAAAGAACAGGTTAAAGAGACACATCGAGGGACGCACAGCAGGTTTTGGCACAAGGATATGGTTGCACCAGTCCATGGTGGGGCTCCTTCCAACTTTGTAATTTTAGGAGTCCACCAGCTGATGACATTATCACATGTCTGCACCCCAAGTCTGTTGAAGGGCTCCATGACGGAGTCCCCCTGCTCCCCTCACCTTGAAGTGCCCCAACACAAGGCGCCAAATCGCACACAGTCGTGAAATGAACAGTGCAGAAGCCATCCCTGCTGTTCATGCCTATCACTGCTCTGTGATTTGTGCTATTCTCAGACACATCTCTGCTTCCTCCATCAATCCAGCAAGCCTGAAGCACTGCAGAAGTGCTGAGACGTCCCTCACGCAACCAACGCGATACTACAGCAGCGACAACATCGCTCTCCCCTCCATGCTCTGAAAAAGTAAATTCATTAAAAAGGATAACAGACAGAACAGGCTATTTTACAAGCGCTGAGCAGAAACGAATCACTTGAGATGCTGCCAGTCCTGGGCAGGGTACCTGGTCCCACCAACTGAGCCCATATAATGTATTTGGGTCACAAGCTAAGTGCTGCTGGCAGCACAGGGCCCAATTCGGGCCCTGGTGTGGTTCTGCAAGCACTGAGTAACAGTGGGCAACACTGCCTGCTTTTGTTACGTATTCCTCAGGAGCTCCCTTGGTATTTTTCCAAAGGGATGAGAGGTGTTTAATATCTTTTTCCAAAGGGGGGAAAAAAAAGAAGAAGAAGAAAAAAAAGAAAGCTATAACCAGTAGGATTGTATTTTAACAAGTTTTTGTTCGCTGCAAATACACATTAAACAACAGCATTTGGCAGGCTTTTTGAAAAAAAAAAAAAAAAAAAAAA
>VZSG01000324.1:654733-694496 GCA_013398315.1 Nothoprocta pentlandii
GCTCCGCGCGCGGGGGGTCCCGCCGCGCTCCTGCACCAGAGCCCCCCGCGCAGGGCAGCCCTGGCAGCGCAGACCCCCTCCACGACGAGTTTGTCTGCATCACCCCCCTGGCCGCCCGCAAAAGGCACCCAGGGAGAGCTGAGCTCAGGAAGGGCAGCCCTGGCTATCCAGAGAAGCAGCGGCTGCTTCTAGGGCAGAACGAGGACGGTGTTTTCCACATTTCGGGTTCAGAGAGACTAATAGGCGCACATGCAGAACGGGAAGAGATGTGTCATGGTGCTGGCCGGGTCCAGGGCAGGGAATCTCAGGTGGGAAGAGGAGATGGTGCCCGAGGCCCAAAGGCAGGACTGGACTGAATGCAGTGCTGGTGAATAGATGTACCCTGTATGTATCCTTCAAGAGGATATTTTATATCCAATGGTAGCCGGCTCAGGGAATCACCAACTTCAGCAAAACAATCTGCTCATCTCCTTAGCAGCAAGACCTTTCCCTCAACCAAAATACTTAAGCTCTAAACCACTAGGAGACATACATATCTATAAAGCAACTAAAATACCCACCTATTATGACCATACAGATTAACTAAACTCTGGCTTTACTCCCTGATTTGCACTGTTAAGCCCACGCCTGCCAAAAGAAGGTGGGATCAGGTTTGACAGGAGAGCAGGGGAGGAGGATATTCACATCATTTGAGAGAGACAAGTGTTTGGCTGTTGATCTGTTTTTAACTGCTGCCAACTTTGCTGGGCAGATTTAAGTGTCCCAATCAATACAGATTTTTCTTGCCTTTCCTGTAACTAAAACGCTTCGTATTTTAATTTTCTCTGCCGGATTATTTCACTTGACTTCAAAGACCGTCGCAGTGCAAGGTACCAGCATGGCCTAAAGAAAGCTGTTTGCAATCAGAAAACAGTTGCCTGAATTGCCAGTGAATTATCCAAAGCTTCATCTTCAAAGGATGTGAAAAAATCTGATATCTTCCCCAGAAAGAGGTTTTCTATCTCTATATAAAGATATTTCCTGCCTCTAGCCTTCAAATCTCTGTTAAAAGAAGGCTGGTTTATCCCCTCTCCCCTTTTAGATAAGCTTCACATATTTTGACATGTGATGCCTTTGTTTTCTCATGTATGAGCAGCAGCTCTGCACTTAGAAATGATTCTCATCAGAGATAAAGTTGCTAACAGCTTTTTCCGGGGATTTATCCATCTGGGAAAAGACTCCCTGCACCTCAGAGAAGTGGTTCTCGCAAGTCTCTGCAGGGATGAAACCAAACTAAAGCGGGGCTTTGAAAACTGAGCGTAACTCTGCATTTGCTAACCCACAGGTCTTTGTCTGTGGCCAACTAGTCATGGGATTTGGTTTGGAAACAGGGCACAGAGCCACCAACTTCCATGACACTGCAGGCACCTGTTCCGTACCCACACAAACACCAAATTTACAGGATAGACCACGCATTCAAGAGCACCCTGCAAGCCCATAGTGGGTTTTAGGAAAGCTAGAGCCAAATCAGCCCTAGCTAAGCTAATTTAAGACCAGTCTCACCCTTCTCGTGCACTGTCATTCTTGCAGTTGGAATGTGCTATCTTATATGGACTGCCAAGGGCAGTAGAAAAGCCTTCACGTCCTCTGGTTTCCTCCTGCAGAAGAGTATTTCTCAACTTTCATTTGGGGGAACAGGGTTGAAAACATCTCAGTTTTCATCATTTTCCCCCCTTATCAGCTGCTGCTCTCTGAGGGAGGTGCAGCACATGCTTCTCCTTCCAAATAGCCTCTACTGAACTGAGGGGCTGAGTTGCTTCCATCCTCCAAGGGATTGTTTTTAACCAAATTGGTCCATTTTGACCATTTTTTTCTTCCCTTAAGGCACATATTTATTTATTCTCCCTTGAGCTCCCCCTTCATCTCCTCATTGTAAAAATCTGCATGGCACGCACTTTGAAGAGGGGAGGAGAGAACAGCGACCGGTTCATAAAATGAGCCAGAAAGAAGGTTTTGATCATTCTGGAGAGAGATTCCAGGGCTCCCGCTGCAGCATGGGGCTATGGAAAGGGCCCCCATGAGCAGGCAGAGGGTCAGGCTCCCCATGGCTGCTGCAGTCAGCCTCACAGGGTTCATTAACCAGCAGCTACTCCCCTACACGGTAGGCTCTCGATACAGAGAGAGGCCAACATAAACATTTCCAGAGGTTGCCATTTATGAGGTTTTACTCATTTGATAAATAAGCTCTTCTGTCCTCAATGCTGAGGTTTAGAATTAAGGCCTGGCTCAATTTCAGGGCTTTGGTGGCTTGAACAGAGAAGAGATGTAACATTGCATTCCCTTACCTTCCTAAACAGAACCATCTATCTAGGTCAAAACGGAGGTTATTGGCATCTTTCCTTAGCAAAGTGCAATAATTCCCGCAGGGTAGCTAGCAGAATATCCTGTTTATTTTTCATAGAGGCTTCAGAAGCCATAGGCTACGTTCTGTAGATTCCCTCATTAGGCTCTCTCTATTTCACTAATTCTGTACACATCGAGCCAACAACACAAGCATAGGCATTTTTTTCATATCTGCATAGCTCCTAAAACTGAATGCATGAAAGTTAAGTGATTTAAATTTAATACCCTTTTAAAAAATTTAGGCACATTTCTGTAGTTGAATGGGGAAAAAGAAAAACACCCATCTCTGTCCAATAATTATGAATGGCCTAATTTACCATCTTAGAGCAGCATAGCAACAAATCTCTTCCAATAGGAAGGCACCACTGAGTTTGAAAGTCTGCATCCAGCCTCCTCTAAAGAATTGTATCTAATTTCCACGCTGCAAATTACATCTAGAATATATGTATTGTCAGGTCTGCTTATTAATCAGAAATTAAGCCCGTATCCATGTTTTATTAACTTTTTCTTTACAAGGTAGCCCCTTGTTGCATGTCTAGCATAATTAAAATTCAGGCAGCTTTGGCATTCCCCAGTCTCTTTGCGTGGGTGGACTTCTTAAAAAACACGTCTGTGTAACCTGATAAAGAAAAGACCTTACGGTATTCCGCTTGTTTTATGTGCAAGGTAATTCTGTTTACAACGCATGGCTTTATATCTGTGTCTGGCTGCCTAATAAGAATTCACATGGCCACTTCAAAATCTGCTGTTCTGGGAGAGAGATCTGGCCCTAAAACACCATCAGAGTAGAAAACTGGCTGGCTTTCTGGTCCTTTCTCGCACAGCTGAGCTCCGAGCTGACTAGGCCCTTTTAATAAATACAGAAGAGCCTGCATCATCTGATTGCTATATTAAAATAATTTATTTAATGGGCCCCTCACCCTCCTTTCTTGCTTCAAAGATTCAATTAAAACCAAATTTGCAGCTCATCACGGGAGTATTCATTACCCCACTCAGTGTCTTTAAAAACAAGTCAAGCCTAGGGAGGGCTTGGTGCAGAAGCTGGGCTTATTTGTGCCTTCAAGCAAGTGGCAGGTGAACAGCTACACAGTTTGCAGCAGGAAACTGCTGTTAGAAGAGGAGGCCACAAGGAGCATCAACACAAACCAACAGAGCTCTGAAGAACAAATGAATTCAACTGAGGTTTTATATGTACGTAATGTGCATGTTTGTCCATTTAAGAGAAGGTTTCTGCTTTTAGTTGTCCTTGATTACTTATTACCTACATCAAGCAGAGGCAGGAGGACACAGACGTGCTTCTTCTCTGAAGGCAACCATGGCTGTCTAGGGATAAATATCTGCATGAACCTTTCCTCAGTAACCTCACACATGGCTGACTATATCTGGTCTCCTAGTTTTGGAAGTGCCTGTTCAAGACAGCAGCAAAGGAAGCTTCTCCTCAACACTGATTATTTTCTTAATGCTTATTCTTCCAAGCAAGACCATAGTTCTAGTGTCTTGCACTGGTAGGAGGCAACTGCCCTTCTCACACTGGGTTCCTGTCTGCCTCCATGCAGTAGGACCAGCACTGCCACAGGGCGCTGCTAGAAAACCTGTAATGTGACTTTGAGACCATTTGCATTTGAGACCATCCCTCCTGAGTGGAGGAATGTGTGGCATTCAGTAGTTTCAAACAAACCACGAGGCTCAGGAGATTTAAGAGGCCGTCAGTCTTCCCTCCTCTGTCTGTGAAAGCAAGATGCTCATCCTGTGAAGCCTCCTCACATTATAGACATACAGCCAGACAGTGGTTCCAACCCAAACCATTTTCAAGTGTACAGGGAGAAGCCTTTCAATTTAAAGTTTCCATCAGCTTGACTTTGCTCAAAGTCAAACGGATCCTTCCTGATTAGATCTTGGCTGAGGCAAAACAGCCAGATTACATGATTAAGAACGATAGAAAAGAGGGAGAATACAACCCCTATCGCACTCCTCCAGCAGGACTGTGGGACCTTCTGTTCCCCAGCAAGTGATACCAACCCAGGCACAGGTATTGCACCAGCATACACCAAGCAGGAGAGGGAGAGAAACTGTCAAAGTAAAATAACAAATTATCTCTCGCTCCCACCCATAAATCTATCTGCACATGAGGGATTCTGCCAGACCTAAAGAAGCTTTGGAAAATTCCCTGACCCCAAATTTGTCCCTTCTCTCTTCACACAATCTCCAAACCTATAAGGAGCCCAGAACTTCCAGCCTTAGCCAAGCCACATCTCAAATCTTGCAAGATTGGAAGGCGATGCTTCAAAGGGGCAGCCTATTGCTCTGTCACTCAGCAAAGTCTCCTCATGGTTCAGGGAGCTCGTGGGAAAAGCAGTGACTCTGGAAAAAGCCTTGTACGAGCCACTGTCATGCAACTTTGCAGAACAGGAGTGCTAGGACATTAATCCTGCCCTCAGGATGCCTCTGAAGTTGCATGCATCCACACTGCCTCTCATTTATATTTATCCAAACTCGCTTACTTCTCCCACATGCTGCCAGAACATAATCAACACTGAACATAACTAAGAGATTAAAGGTGTCATACAGCTAGGACAAGTTTGGGAGACTCCCTTGTTTTTCATTGACTTTAAGCACAAGATACCTGAGGGAAGGAGGTAAAGAAGACGGGGCCAGACTCTTCCCAGTGGTGCCCAGTGTCAGGATAAGGGGTAATGGGTATAAATTAAAACACAGGAAGTCCCACCTCCATGTGAGGAGGAACTTCTTTACTGTGAGGGTGACAGAGCCCTGGAACAGGCTGCTCAGGGAGGTGGTAGAGTCCCTTTCTATGGAGATCCTCAAAATCCACCTGGATGGCACCCGGTGCCCCGTACTCTGGGTGTCCCTGCTGCAGCAGAGGGGTTGGACTAGACGAGCTCTAGAGGTCCTTTCCAACCTCTAACCCATTCTGTGAATCCGTGTGTAAAAAGGAACTGGATGACTAGATCACTTCTCCCACGTAGGCCTGCCCCCAAGCGCACCTCTCTTGCTATTTGTATTGTCAATTTTTCTCTTTCGGCAACAAATCACTTTTTGCATTTGCCCAGTAAAATCAAAACAAGCACTCTCTTCAAAACAAATTCCAGCTGACATGCTGCAGAAGGGAACAGACAAATAAGGGATCAGAAATTAGTTGCAAGAGGGTCTAAGGTTGACAAAGAATACCTGTTTAGCAAGACACTTTAACAACTCAGCCTCTTTAGTGCTGTAAAAAATACAGATAATGGGGTTCCAATGAGGCCACTCTGTGAAAATGCTATTGCTACTCAGTTGTACTTGCCTGTTAATATTGTAGCCACTTAAAAGTTGCTTTAAGTCTGGCTGGCTGCAGAAGAAAAATGCCAGAGATTGTCTATATCCAAGAGAATGACAGAGGTGACTTGGCCCCAAGTGATAAATACCTTGTTTCTCAATAAGAACAATTTTGAAAGGAGGAGCGCTTCAATTCAGCAAAGTCAGGATGAGATGCAAAGCCCATAAGTCAAGGCAAGGCTCATGTTTATTGTTAATAGCAATGGCAATTCATAAAGAGAATAATATGGCAAGGACTGTGATGGATTTTCTATCATTTTACCCTAATAGTCAATCTCTTTCAGAAACAGATGAGCTGATATCATAACACACAGGGTACCAAGGACCCTGGAGATGTCACCGTGCACTGTACTAGCAGTACCTCAATCATCACTGACAAGGTTGGTCTCATCCCTGCTTAGGGACCTGCAGCAGTGGAAATCCCACTTGGAAATGTTGCTCTGCACCAACCTCAGCTGAGCCTGCCTATGTCTAATCCAAAACTCACTTTTCTGGAAGCTTCTTGTCCCCATGACATTCCTATCACAGAGAACTTTCTGGAACTGTCAGACAGACATGACAGACTCACCTACTGTCATTCAATATTAAAACTAATATGAATGGAAATCCACTTTGCAAAAAAAGTCTCAAGATTTCAAAGTTATGCTTCCTTCCTACACAGAAAGAAAACAGGACCTTTTGGAGCTCACCATGAAATACCAAAAAGCAGGAAAGCACATTGCTGCAGGAGAGCTGAGGGGCTCCCCACTCTTCAACACAAAGACTCAAATCTCCAATTCTGTTAGCCAGAGGGGGTGCATGAAACTACATCTTCAAATCGCTCTACTACAATATCAAGAAATAGCCAAGAAATGACTATTTCCTTTCTGTTTCCCACATTTTTGACAGAATAGATTTTTTTTTTTTCCCCGTAAGAGGGAAGAGAAAAAGAGTGCCATTACAGACTGCTGGGCTGGATTTCTCCAGGTCTTCATCTCAGCCTCCCAGCCTGTGTCACCAATGTGTGCGTCTCTCACATGAATTACATCTTTGGCCTTTTCTGCCCTCTGACTGCTGAACTCCAGAATTGCTCTAAGCAGAGCTGCAGCAGCTGCTCTAACTGCTCTGTGAGGCTCTTCTGGGGCTTCCCAAGAACAGCTTTTGGACACTGGCAACTTCGTTTCCTTGCTTCCTTTATTCATAGCCTCTGCACAGCTCTTACCTTGGACAAGAAATCCCTGGACTATATAATTTATTTCCTTTTATCTGTTTGGCCTCGCTTTCTTGTTTGCCTGTCCTCTCTTTATATGTGTGTTTCTTTGCCATTTCAAGTTAAGAGTTAGCGTCTCTCTGGTCTTATTACACCAACACACACAAAAAAACAAAAACCCTCTATTCAGTTAAAGGGTTACTGGAGCTCTGCTACAAATAACAAGTCATTGATTGAATTTGGTACCCAGAGACCAGCCTTGTAGAACAGCAGAAATAGGTGGAGAGATCAATGCCTTTCTAGCACACCTGGAGAAGTCAGCCATGGCCCCTGCCTGCCCATCAAAGTCACTTCCCAAAGCCTTCCCTTTGGAATACAGCTGACAGATCCCCTGAATTTCCCCCTCTTTACCCCTCAACAGGGCTGCAAAGTTGGGACTGACCCTTTCATCTACCTTCTCTTGAAGTACTCCCTCCTTACCACTTGCTGGGGCTATGTCCCTCCTGTGGCGTTTGCCACTGGTCCCACTACACTGGCAGGAGCTGTAGGCACCGCTGGCTCACGCATCAGCTCCACGCAAGGCACGAGCCCCTTGGCAGGGGTCAGAGGGAGCTGCCAGCAGAGAGCTGAGCCTAGCAAGACAACCTGCAGCACCCCAGCAAGAGGGGCAGCAGTCACAGCAAAAGCCTCCATCCATCATGACCGAAGGCTTCTGCTTTGGTCTGCTGGAAATGCCATCTTTTAGGAGGCTATGGTTCAGCAAACTTTCAGCCTTGTTCATGCAAGGTGGTATAAACCAAGGGGCAGGTTATTTGAGTTCCTTTCGGCAGAAGCTTACTCACAAAACTAGACATGCTTGGCAATTAGAAATTGCAGGAGCGTAGGAGGGTGGGGAGTCTAAATTAAAAGCCACTTAAGTGGGTGCTTGAGTAATTATTGGGAGGCTTCTGAAGAGACATTTTTGTCAGTAATTAAGGAGAACATGGCTTTGTGCTGGGTACAGGTGGCAATATGGCAACAGAAATCATCAGCACTCCATGCAGAGTTGACCAGCTACCCGTTAGCTCTACACACACATGAAGCTTTTCTGCCCAAAGAGCATCCTTGAGAGCTGAAAGAGAGCCAGGGAGACAGACCAGCTGAAATGCTCATACTCTTGCAGTCTCTGATCCTCTGCACCAGGGAACAGGTTGCAAAAAAATCACTTTTATGAAGCTACCTCACTCCAAAGGCCTCTGTTCCTCATCAGAGATAGAACCTGTTGGTGCAGGATCTGACACCCATTTGCTTAGGATCTTCCTGTTCCTGGAAGTGTGTCCATGACACCTGCTCCTTTCTCAGTACTTAGTAGTAAACATTTTTTCTTCATTTCTCTAGATAATTCTAGAAACCGGTGCTTCCAATACCCACTCCAGCACATCACATACTGTAAGATGGAGGATTCAAGAAGATCCCTCATATAAAAACACTGATTTGGCAAAGAAGTGAGCGAGAAATAGAACTACTTCTAACCTTGGAACAACTTCTTCATGACAGACTCGGGCACTTAGGAAATCTAGCCTGAAGATCAGCAGCTGCCAGGGTGGTATCTCCCTCTGTATTGGAGAGGTATGCAAGTAAGTTTCGGAAAAAGAAAGAAAGAAAAAAAGTAACAGTAAAAGGAATATATGCAAATGCATCCTTGAGGAGGAGAATATTTCACAGACACTTCATCAGCTTCAAGAACTTTTAGGTCCTTGTTATTCATCAGCAAGTCTTAACTGTCATAAGCTAGAAAGAGAGGCTGAGATTTTTCAAAACAGACAGGAATGCACTAGGCTCCCAGACTCCACCAACAGCCCAAGGACTTCCCGAAAAGGCTCAGCCCCTTGCAATCCTGATGACATGCCCTGAAGCTGGGATGTTCATGAGATCCTTGCTGCAACATTCACCAGCTTTGGCCCCTATTAAACGCACCAGATTGATTTCATTCTGCAAAGCTCCCCTTAAAACAAACAAAAACACTGGCATAAGAGGCCAACTCTGGGTATTCTTTCTAGAAAAAGCTGTATGCTAATCCCAGGTTTATTACTTGCCCTTGGATATCTCCAACAAATGCCGTCCTATTGCTTTTCTTTCTTGACCACGGCACAATGCAGGGTCTGAAAAGTCTTCTTTCTGTTGTTATTTATTTAACCATTTCAGATGGATTCCATCAGACTGAATTTGGCCCAGCTTCCCTAATTTTGTGAAAAAAGGAGCATTCAAAAACCTTCAGTCAAAAAGAAAAACACATCCACAACATCGAGCAGCCTGAATGAAAGCTTTTCTTTTTAAAACAAAGGATGTCCTCCTGTGTTGCTGGAAACCCTGGCACTGAAGCAATTAAGAAAGTGAAACTGGCTACAAACTAAAGCAGAATGGACATGTTTCATAGATCTTCATTGCTTCGGCAGAAAGAAACGTAAACAGGGCATAAATTACAGCAGTCAGAGGACAGATAAGCTGAAGGACAATGCTGGCACAAGAGCAAATGGGTAGAAACTGGCTAAGAATAAATTTAGGCTAGAAATTAGGCATGGTTTCTAGAAACAAGAGGAGTAAGGCATCCCCAGTCGGGCTAGTGGGCATCTCTCATTCTCACCCTGCCCTCGTACTGTTGTCTTTTCCCCTCCTTTCCTTGTGAAATGATGCCGTGACACAGCCTGCAATAGCAGGAGCCACAAGATACTTCTGGTATTGGTGCTTTTAAGTGTTTTAGAAAAGGGAAAACATTTGCTGCACACTCAATAGATTTTTAAATGAGCACTGTCGCTTTAATCTTTGATAATACTTCTAACATATTTACCCTAATAGCCTTACTCATTTAATTGATGAATTACAATAAACAAGAGTAATTACTGAATGCTTTTATTTAGTGGTGTCATTGAGAGAAAGAAAATAAAATCTCCTAAAATACAAATATTCCTATATAAGCATAGTTAGGAATGTAATGACAGGAGGGCATGCAGTTGAATGCTTATATTGTTGCTATCATTTAAACATCAACCCAAAGCTTATCTAGTTTGAAACCACTCCTGCAGATCTTTGCTATCGATTGGTGCAGTGTGCAGGGACAGCGCTTTCCACAAACTCCTTTCTGGATGGGGACTCTGTCAGCATGATCCCTCCTGTGTATGGAGCACCCCGGCCAGCTGGTAACCAGATGTGTCAGGGTGTTTCATTTCTGTGTGTCAGATGCTTTAGGAATGGCCGGTATCAGGTTGGGCTGATGTTCACTGGGTGAGTTAGGGAGGCAGAATATCCCCATGGATGGAAATGGCACCCTGGGAGGGCTGGTTGAACTTAAACTCTCTCAGGAGCCTGCAGTGAACTGCAACATGGGTTTTCTTCCCCTGCCACCAGCTACTTTAAAGAGCTCCCTCACCAGACTTGGTGCTTCTTGGAGCTGCCTGTAAGGGATGCTAAATATCAGCCCTCTCCACTGGTCCAGAAACAACTGGGGACTCACCGGCCTATGGCAAAGCCGGGAATTTACAACACCAGTGTCAAGCATTTACCTTTGGATGTGCACCACAGGGATCTACCCAGGCAAAAGGTGGGCTCCATTTGCAGAAGGTTCAGCAAAGAAGCTTCAGGTGAACTACATCATCCCAAAGGGGCTCCATGGACCAGGACTCCAGTCTCTCAACTTAGCTGCTCCTCAGCCTAAGCAAAACTTATTTTTATGCCTTTAATTTCTGTACTAAACTTATATTACCAGTTAATGTAGGTTAGAAATGAATTGCTACTGCATAATGTACAGCAGAACAACAAATAGACATTAGCTACATATCACAAATCAGATAATTACCAGCCAAGATATTCTCGCTTATGTTCAACCTCTTAAACAATGTAATAGGACCCTGTCAAAATAGAACTCACATTACAATGACATTTTTGGCTTCTAGCACTTTGGCTTTCATTGTAATAACTTCTAATTTTCTGATTTTTATCTGCTCCCCCCTTCTCCTCTGCTTTTAGTGGTTCAGGAATTGTGCTTACACCAGCTCTAGAGCCAGACTGTTCTTGAGCGGTCTTTCTGCCTGATCCACGGCACAGCAATGAGGCCCACGGGAAGCAAATAGCAAAATTTTCCTTAATAACAAGAGGAAGCAACAGACTGCAGCGTTACTCCCAGGTCAGGCACCAACTCGCTGGGTGACCACAGATGGGTGACCCCTCCACACTTCAGATTCCTCCCATCCCTGAAAGATGATGATAGACCTTTTGTGAGACATCATCTAAGGAGAATTTATGAAGAAACTTTTAAGGGGGAGGGTACCTGAGATTAGTTTGACCCAACAGACACTGGGATTTATCAAGCATCACTCCATGTTCACAAAAATGAAGAGGAAAGAAACAGGGCACAAACATAGAGCACAACAGCAGACCCAGCTAAGCAGCTCCAGTCAGGTCCCCCATAAGCAACGAGCACCCTCACTGTGTGGGGTCACTGTGCTCTTCCGGAGTGGTTGGGAACTTTGGGTGGAAACAGGTGGTTGGGAGCAGGCAGGAACCTAGTCATAGGAGCTGCTTGTGCTGCTGAGAGCCCCTGATGCCCTTAGGAGTCTCCAGTTCGGGTGTCTGCAGACAACCACGATATGCAAGGGGACAAGCAGTCTGCTGAGGGTCTCCATGTCTGCCCCAAGGACAGCGTGAGCCAGGCCCGAGCCCAGACCCAGCTTCTGCAGACCTGGAAAGGGATGGTCCCCATGGAAAGACAGGGGCGACCTTTGCAGTGCCGTCATGCCCAGCAAGCGATAAAGCGATGCTTGAGGCAAGGGAAGGCCAATAGAGGAGCCTGCACCTTGCTGGTACTCACGGAGCATCACTGCAGCTGTCAGGAAAGGCTCCCCTTTCACAAAAAGATCAACATGCTCTTTGGCTGACACGTTTCATTCTGTCCCATCAGCGTCCAGCTCCGCTCCTGTCCCCTACAAGCTTATGACCCTGTCAAATTTTACATCCCCCTGCAAAGCTGCAAAGAGAGAAGACTCAGCCCCACATGTCGCACTCTCCTCTGTCTCCAGCTATTTCGGCATATTTACAACTCTCAGGATTTCTGTGTCACGGCTGTAAATGACAAGGTTGCCACCTCACTTTACCAGGACTTCGTTTGTCTCAGCACCGCAGTCCCTCTGTGGCCAGCACAAAGATTCAGAAGCTTGGCAGCCCAGAAAGAGGAGGAAGACAAGGGTGCTGAGGAAGGCTTCACACCCACAGCTATCCCCGCAGGACAGGTACCAGGGAGGCCTGTCCTTCCAGCATGCTGAAAGAGAGGCAAGTCCTGCAGCCCCACCAAATGCCCCTGTGAAGCACTGTGCCAAATGGAGATATTTCCTATCAAAAAGGATCCTTTCCCATCCTGATGAGCAAAAATCTTACACAAACCGCTAAGGCATCTCAGGTCAGCAAAAGTGACACAAGGACTTGCGACGGATACGTGACAGAGCGGGGCAGCAACCAGAGAAGTGAGCTTAAAAGGAAGTCTGCCACCCCAGCTTTGCTGCTGGAACTTAGCAAAATACAAGAATCACCAGCCAAATAATAGCAAAATAACTGTTTCTTTTAAGCAGGCTATAACACTATTCCCTGGGGTTGCCCGTCTACCTCCACTGACAGGAGACTCCGAACAAGGCAACTAGAAAAGCCAGCTACTGTTTTGGGCAGCAGACCAGTCCTCTACCTTATGCAGTGCTGAACACTCTTTATGCCAAAAATATATAGGCATCTACAGTAAGAACAACATGGATTAAGAAAATCAGAATAAAGTCAGCCTCTAGTTACACCAGTCTAGATTGAGCACATGCACCCCTGAATTTGCAGGGGAAGTACACCATTAATGATTTTTATGTTTAACTATGTCCTTTTTGAAGTCTCCCCCTACTCCCCTTCCCTGAATATCATCATTATTAACATCTGTAAGTGCTTTCAGAAAGATGCACCAATTAACACAGAGCACTATTTTTAGACTGGCACATTTTTTTAGACTTTGGATTCTTTTTGAGAGAGAGCTAGCAGTGGCCTGGTACATGTTGCAGGCCTTTTGCACACACCTGTGTCATCTCAGAGGGCACCAAGCCTTGGGTGCCTTTGAGGGCACCTCTGAGAAGTACCTCCAAAGGCCATGTCACAGAAGACACTTGAGGCTGGCATCTCCCTCAATAGTCACGTACTCCTTAACTTACCGCTTGTGAAATCTCACTATAACTGTCCCTCCACCACCTCATTACTGTCATTGATAGACACAGGCTGAAAACATCCAGCTCATTCCACATCTTCCTTAACTCGTCCCCTTCTTCTGATGGTCCCATCATGCACATGAAGAAGTTGCTGAGCACAGAGGCCAGGACAGTGAAGTTACCTGTGAATTCTCACTCATCTGCTCAATTTTGGGCTTTGCAGATACTTGCCCCACCTCTCAGCACCTGAGCCACTCGCATCCATGGTTTTGCCCTAACGTACAACAGAGCTCTATCCCTCCTCAAACCAGGGGAGGGCAAATATTCAGAACTGTTGGGACTGTGCAGTTTTCTGTGCAGTCTACACCTCAGGACACCTGCAAAATATGCAGCTTAGCTCATACTTAGCCAGTAACAAAAGTTAAAATTGTGTGTACTTGGTGCGCCCATGAACTGGGGCACAGTTAAGCATAGGCTTCACTCCGTCCCCCCGTTTCCTTCATGAGAGCATTTTGCAGCATAGGGAAGAGACCAGAAGCTGTAGCCTTCACCCCATGCTCCCAGCAGTGTCCCCACAGACAAACCCTAGCACTTCTCCCACTATAGACTAAGCAGTGACCTTACGAGCAGGTGTGAGCTCTTAGCTTTTGCAAGCAGCGGAGCCAGCGTGGAGGTAACTAACCCAGCCCGAGAGCAGCCAGGCTCCCCTCACACCCCTGCGGCTCAACACCAGCGCAGGAAAACAGCTAGGAAGGGCAGAAAAACAAGCGTCGGTTGTCCTAGGAAGGGTTTTGCGAGGAAAGGATGCTCCTGGCAGCAGCGCAGCAGCCACGGCACAACACGTGCGCTCAGCAGCAGCCACAACATGCCCCGCAGAGGCCTGGGCCCGGGACTCGGAGCAGCTCCGAGCCAGCACAGCCGCCCCGCGGCGAGGCCGGGCACGCGGGAGCCGGCGGCGCGGGCGGCTGCGGTGCTGCAGTGCCGCCCAGCGGAGACGGGCGGCAGCCAGGCCGGGCCCTCACGGAGCCGCCGCGCTCCCGCACGCCAGGCCGCCCCACACGCCAGGCCGCCACACAGGGCCTCGCGGCTGCAGGGCGGCTGGCGCACACCGAGCTGGCCGTGCCCGCAGGGGAGAGCCCGGGTTCACCCAGCTGCCCACAGGGAGCGGGTCTCCTCACCTCCCACAGCCATCGTTCAAGTTATATACGTGCCTGCTCTCCATGAAACAGCGCAGGACGGTTGTGCTCCTATCCAGGCCTTGCCCAGCACACAGAGCGCCCCGGCCTCCCCTCACGTAGCAGGAGCCGGGCAGGGGCTGCCACCTCCATGGGCAACCTTGGGGCTTGCAGTCCCCAGGCTGGCAGCTTCTCCAGGGCACAGCATCACAGGCTGCTGCAGGAGTCCCCATGGCAGAGCAAGGCTGTGCAAGCAGGACATCTTCCTCCTCCTCTCAGCGCAAGGGCAGAAGTGTTTTGATGCCCAGGCCAGCGCTTGGGCCATTTTGAGCATTGCTTGTTTCTGTCTTCCTCCTGCTAGCCTATTTCTGTCTTCCTACAGCACTCCACAGGCTCCCTTTGGCCTTAGTCCCCAGGAACCATCCTTTGCATTGCCCCCCTGCACCATCTCCCTGTCTGCTGTGTCCAGCCCTCATTAAACCCACACGCTTCCTCTTTGCTCTCTGCTCCTCCCTCACCTGATGACTTTGGGAGCACCATGATATTAGATCAACTTGTGTGCTCCCAGCCTCAGCCCTGACATGCCCAAAGGGCACTCTTCACTGTGGAGCAGACCCTGGCCCAGAAGCCTTGGTCAGCAAGATGCCATCATCAAGCACTGGCCACTGGCCAATCCAGGCTAGCTCTAAGCCCACAGGACCTGGATGTTAAATACAGGAGGAGGTTTATAACCACTACCTGGAAGGCCTTTATCCATTTAAACCAGGGCTTTGGCATGCCATCCTTCCCCTCACATCATGTTGCAGGCTCAACTGCTCTCAAACCTCCCAAATGTTTTCCTAACATAGTCACTAGCTCCTGGCATCCCTCTGCCATTTGCTTGCTCTGCAAGGAGCTGGGCTCCTGCTGTCAGCACAGCTACTTTAGGAGATTTCACAGGCAAAGAGTGGCTGTACAGGATCAGCTAGGGAAAGCGGGACTACTAGAATCTAGGAAATGTTGCTCTGAACACCTGTGTTCAAAAGGAGCAAAGGAAATGATGGGATCTGCTCCAGGCTCACTGCCCCGTTTCCCACCAGAAAGGTTCTGCAGTTCCAGGTACTTCTCAGACCACCAGTCCCAGTTTGCTGTCTGCAAATCATCATCTCTTCTACATCCTGGGAAACACTTGTACTTCAGGCACTGCAACCTGAAAGGCTTTCTACTTAACAGGTTCATGAAATTAATAGATGGTTTGAGCCCAAATATGGGAAATAATCTTTGAGATTAGTGCAGAGAGAGGTGCTCAGCACCTTCAAAGGTGGGGGCTAAAGCACCATGCCAGGAAAACCTTGCTATTTCCTGAGCAGAATATTTTGCTCAGACACCCTCCTTCCATACAGGGCAGAGACACCACTGAGCCCTGGACCTGCTGCAGCATCTGTCCCCGCAAGCAAAGACAGAGCACTGCCACCTGGTGCTCACACAGACACCCGGGGACACATACACACACACAGAGCAGCCTCTGCTATCATACAGCAGCAGCCTCTACCACTCACAGCACATCTAGCACCAGTGCTTGGGAGGTGAACCAACTCCAAGCCCATTTTCTAAGGAGGGCTTCTCCAGCAATATCAAAACTCTGCAGGTCCACCTCCTGTTGGGGTGTTACCACTTTGTGCCATACAAAAAAAGCAGGATTTTCCCTTTTTATTACAATTGCTTCATAAGCTCCTGCACTGTTTGCAGCTTCAGCATAGAGAACATGTGACCTAGTGCTGCAGGGTTACAGGACAACAAAATCTTCTGTGTGATCACCTCCACACATACAGACAGACATTTGGATTTTGTTTGCACAGAACCTTTGGGGATGTTGTGCCATCTTGCAGTGTTAGGTTGTGAAAGCCATCTGAAAGCACTGAAAACAAGTGTTTTTCTCTGTATATGTTTAAGCCAAAAAGTGGACTGGTTACTAAAACCTCATTCCTCCCCTCCAAACCTCTTGGCATTGAGAAAAACAAATCTGTTGCTCCCCCTGCACTAATTTAAACTATCTCTCCTTCAGCACAGAGTCATCGTGCTTCACACAAAGAATTCAAGTGCAAATTCCAAAGCAGAGTGGCCTGCTATGAAATACAAAGATCTATAACTTATATCAAAAATGCCTATGCACCGACCTCACTCTGTTTTGCACACTGCAGAAAACTGAGGATGTACCAAGGTCACTCTCACTCTCTGATTAAAAAAAAAGCAGCCAGGAGCAGAACATATCACCCATTTAGTGGCACAGAGTCGCACTGTGCACCTTCTCTTGCAGGACAGCCTGGGCAATAGTGCCCCAAGGGAAGATATTTTTGAGGAAGCTGTCTTGCAGACAACACGGAAGCTGACCAGAGCCTTAGAGTATCATTATGGTATCATTAATCACCCTGACCCTGCTTTTACAGTGACTCAGGCACTGTCCTCACATCCTGCCATCATCCATCCAGTCAACTCTGCTTCCAGCAGGGTGCCCCCATTACAACCTATAGGGACAACTGATATGTTGAAGCCAGGGGCTTCGGTTCCTTTCTTCATCCCATAAAGGACAGAAATGACTTTCTTGCATACTCCTTTTTCCTCTCCTAGTCCTATTCCTTACAAGTCAGGACACTCTCAGAAGCAGGAAAAGGCAGCTGGCAAATTTCAGACCTGCAGTTGCCCAATGCACAGGATTCATCAAGGCAGACAACTTCTGCTCCTTAACCATCCACCTTACACTAGTCCTGCAGGGCAGGAGCTGAGAAGCTCAGATGCTGCTCTTCAGCAGTCTGAATATATAGCAGCAAAATCCAGTGAGCGCCTCTGGGTTCATGACCAAGCAGCAAAGGCCAACACACAGACAGATGCACTGCCACATCAGCTCTGGATATTACAACCTGCAGGGTAATGTAGGTGCACAAATTACAAAGGAAAACATTAGCTAACTAGCTTGGCCTTTTCTGTTCTGCTTGTTCATTTTCCTGCAAGCAGGTTGTGAAAGTCCTTGCTCGCTCTGCTATGTATAGCTATTTGTTTGCATTGCCTTGAGCAGTTCTTGCTCTGCCAGTCATGCAAACCCCTTGTTTGTAACTTATCGTATAAAATAGGAAATTAATGTAGGAAGCAGGCTACATACAGCTTTCTACCACAGCATTAATGACAAAAACTATATTCCATTTTAATGCTAACGTATTGTGCTGCATTGGCTTGCTGCTCCCTGAGAAAAGGAAATTTCCATTGACCTCACAGTCCCACACCCTAACTCTGCAGCAAGAACTGAAGTTGGACTGCAGGTCACATTTCCTAATGCTTTTCAGGAAACAGACCTATTCAATAGTTGTTTTTCAGGAAACCAACATAGAAATTCAAAGAAAATGACCAGAAAAGGGTGGCAAAGACAGCCCCACAGATATTCCTAAGTGCTCATGATTATGTAGAGAAATCCTTTGGATATTGCTATTACTCACTCTAGAACAAGCACTGCAGAACCAAAGTTGAAAGAAATGTATGCTCGAAAAGGCAATGGCCTTACTAATACCCGTGCTCTGTAACTGGCAAGCATATTATAAGCTGACAATGCAGCAGTTACTCACATCTTTGGCCTATTTAAAGAAATCTTTGAGGTTACCTTGCCCAACAAAATCACAGTGATAGAGTCTATTATTTCTCATGCGCTGCTGCTTTCTCTCCTGGGTGCTATTTTCCTTTCCAGTATTGTCTGTTTATACAATTAGGCGTTTCCTACCTAGGGATGTGGCTTTTGCAGTATCATAGATCACAGCAAATAATGAGCACTGGCAGGATGCTGCCAATCCTCAGTGGGCCAATGCTGAGCTCTGCTCTTGGCAATTTTTTCCAGGAGATTTTGTTTTGAACAAAAGGTGAGAACAAAACAGAACAGCCTTGTATGTACCACCAACACCACCTTGAGCACAGCACTGATCTAAGTCTACTGACTATTCGAAATAAAAAAAAAGACTTAGAAGGAATGTCACTAGTGCTGGATCTCATCATTGTGGAAGTAGTTAGCGGTTCTATGACATACCTTCATTTTACAGCAGTCCCCCAATTTTTGTGGAAGGAAAAACTTCCAACCAACTTGCAAAAACTTCCATCCAATCCTAGTTATACTGAGGTGGAGAGAAGTGCAGCTACTTGTGCTGATAAAAGCAAGAACAGAAGCTTGGCTTGATCACAGGAGGCCTTGCCAAAAGCCAAGGAGAGACTAATGCTGCTCCCGCCTACGCTAAAGTCTGTGCAATTGCCCAGGACTCAGCTAAGGCCACCAGGAGCAAGCAGAAGTTATTTCTCATGCTGCTGGGACACAGAAGTCACAGCACGCGTGGACACAGTGCCACAATTTTCCTCCCCAGCACACCAGCAACAACCCAGGCTTGAAAGAAATGTTTCTTATGGTGGAAGAAGTCCACAATTCCTTTCTGTTTGCCCACATAAGGAAAACTGGGTCTGTGACGAGGTTTGCTTTTTGCTATGCAGTACAGCAGCCAAAGCACATGGCCACGGTCCACAGGGCACTTCATCCCATGCTAGGCAATACGCAAGTCCCTCATACCATCTCTTCGCTGCTGTCATTACCTTTGCTAGCTAATTGTGGGCTGGCATGGTGCCTGCTTGGACTTCAGTCCCTGCCAGGGCCTCTTAGGCAATGGCCTGGCAGGAGCAACCAGCCCTGCAGCACCTGGAGATGCTGTGACACAACATGCACACACAGAGAGCAGGCCCAGGTCTCATTGTCATGCCCATTTTCCTGTGGTCCTACAGGCACTTTCTTACAGCTAGCAATCAAAAAGACTCTCAGTGAATAATTGTCACCATCCTTTATCATCTTCAATGAATGGAAAGGCTGCGTGAAAACCTGGCGGGCCTGAGAACATGGGTCTGTGATGGGGATGTGGACATTCAGTCCTTCGGGGGTTCTCTTAACTCCTTCGGGAGAAACTCTGGGATTGCTGGTTGAAATTCCCCTTTTATTAACTCCTCTTGGATCGCAGAAGTCTTAAAGGCAGAAAACAACAACAAAAAAACCCAAACAAAACTCAAGAAAAAGCAGTGAAACATTTATTCTCACTAAAGATGTCCCGTATGTCACTAATGGGGCACAGAACCACTTTCCTACTAGAAAATGCATTCCTGTGACAGGTCCAGAGAGAGCAGCAGAAAGAAAGCAAACAGGCCCAACCTTGCAGCCACTTCAAGTGGCTTCTATTTAAGCGTGGATATTTGCAGCTCTCAGATCCAGGTGCCCATTTTCAGGCCGGGAGGGCTCTTGGTTGGCTGCCAGCCCTGTGCCTCCTCTGCAGAAGGGGGTTAAGCTGTCCTCGCCTCTGTGCCACCAGCGCGCTGCACGGAGCGTGGCCCATTTATCCCTCCCGAGCCTGCTGCGGCGCTGCCAGCTACTCCGGGGATTTGGCTCCTCACAGAGGCACCAAGGTTTCGAGAAGGGGAAAAGGCTAACGAGAGGTTCCTGCCCGAAAGCTGCACGAATAACACTGCACAGCATCTTTAAAGCAGCAACTGCATGTTTTTGAAAGTCAGACTGCTTATTTGAGCACCAGACCACACTATTAGGAGCCCAGACTGACCTTGCCAGTGCTTGGCTTTGTAGGTGGAGGCAGCAACATCCTCGCTGGCCCCAGCAGCTCAGTGGGCAGAGGCCAAGGCTGCTCCAGTGCCTGCAGCTCCCTTGAAGCTGTGCAGCCGAGCAGCCACAGGGAGGCATCAAGCGGATGCGCTGGCACCTCATTAAACCAGGCAGGGAAGGCAAAGGCCTTGGGCACGATTACCTTAACGAAGCTGGCGGTTCTGCCCACTAACAGGGCCTGATACACAGTGGCTGAGGCGCAGCTGCACAAACAGGCACCGGCACTCGCAGACCCCTCAGTAGCGCAGGTGCCTGGCAAAGCAAATAGCTGTTTGAAACGAGCCTAGATATTGATGCTGCAGAGCAGGCAGTGAGTTTGCTTTTTAATTAAGCATATGTTCATGGAAAGCATCTGTGCACCAAGAAGCCTGTGCAGAAAGCAGCTCCCCCTGCCACCAGCAGCCTTCACATCTGGGCACTAAATGCCAGGGCCATTCTCATTAATGCCCACAGCAGGCATGGCAGAGACAGCAGTGACAGGCCGTTGTTTTTGGGTTTCCTTGCCTATAGAAAACACTAGTGACTTGTAAGTGATGGAAAACCAAAAAACATGCGGGAAGATGAAGCAGAGAGTGTTTTGGAAAGCAGATTAAACAGGGGTCCAATATACTCCACAAGCTAAGCTAAGCACAGCACCCCGTCCCTGCAACGCTGTGGCACGCACCTTTTGGGCCTGTTCTCTATGCCATGCGCACCTGCGGGTAGCCGGGCACGCACCAGGCACACGGAGCACTGACATGTGGCAATTAGTGTTTTAAAGTAGGGGCTGCTCCCATCCCTGGGCAGAATGGGAGCTATTCCTCGCTGGGCTTGGAGCGAGCCGGCAGCAGGAACGCGATCAGGCTGCCTGGCGGTGCGAGCGCCACTTCCCTATGGAAATGCACCAGGAAACGAATATTCAAGTTCAGGCCTGCTCTAAAAGGCCAGTCCTCAAAATGGCTTGAGGGGCTCCAGTTTCCTGAGCATCCAGAATTCATGATAGATCCCATTCCTCTGAATCACTGAATCACATTTCCTTGGTTTGGTTGAGCTATGCTGATTAGGTAGAAATTCATACAGAGTCACAAAAGCAGAAAGAGCACAACTGATTCATTCAGATAAGCATGCAAAGCACTTGAACTGTAACATAAATCTACATAAAAATGCTCTTTTCGGTTCCTTATTTTGCTGAACTTTATGAATATTACAGTACAGACAGAAAAAAAACAACAAATAAAAAAGACTACAGAAACGCAGGCCACTTCAGGCTACAGATGTCTGTCACTTCATATTACTAAATTTCAAACTTGTCAAGAGTTGTTATTGAAATAAAAGGCAGGTACATGTATCTAAACTAGTTCATAGATTCCAAAACTATCTAGCGGATTTTAATACGTATTTAACACTAGCTTCAAGAAGAACTAGGAATTAAAATCCCATATAGGACTTGAGAATTAAAAAAAAACTCAAAGATTTTTTTTTTAAATCTGGCCACTTTTTTCTTTCAAAAAATATGAAAATATTTCAGATTCCTTCTAAGTGATAGAAACTAGGCACATCAGGGCTAAAATTAGCTTGTTCCTCAAGGTTTCTGTTACAGAAGTGATTGCATGAGTTGGACTATAGTTAGAATTATTTGTCCAAGACAAGAGTAGTCCCAGTAACACCAGCAAGGAGTTGTACTCTACGTGACCATGAGGGACTGGTTAAGTCCCAAGGGCAGAGCCACAGGAAAGACTGTCCGTGCTGACCTATGATCACTCAACAGAGCACGGTACAGAAAGCTTTCTCCAGAGATGAGTGTAATCAACACAGTAACAACATCTTTATGGCACACAGAAATGGTAAAGATGCTTTTGTAACTAGTAAAGACACAGCTCCTCCCAGATAGTCCTGCTAGCAAAAAAGCCCTGCTCTAGTAACAAGACTGCAACAGTGCTCTAGAAGGAGAGGCTCTGTTCCACCACAAGACCATCCCAAATCCCCATCCCTTCTTCAATGAGCCTGTTAGCAGTGTTTTAAGCACTCCAAATATCTGTCAAAGATTTAGGTCTTGCCACTGGAAACTTCCTTTTAACCCTGCTCACTACTCAAAAGGCAGGACAGCCCTGCTGCAGAGCGGCTCCCTCCAAGGCTGCATGCAAGCATCCTTCTAGGCTCTGCAAAAGGCAGAAACCTCCTTTGAGCAGCTGTACAGAAACACACATGAGCATCCAAGAAATTTGTGGAAGGACAAGGCACTGTCCGTTTGTTGATGGATCACCCACTATCAGCCCAATCAAACTTCATGGAAACAAGAAAAAAGAACTATATTTGATCACTGGAGCCAAACCAAGTTATCACGTCCCTATCAATCACCACTAGCAAGTGAGCTGCAGTAAAAGTTATGAGTATGCCATTAACCTAAACTGGATTGCATGACTCTACCTTGGGCTCCTGCATTACCAGAACATAAATGCTGCCTGCACAGACCTATCTGCTAATACCCTTGGGCTGATGACAGAGCTGGGTATCACACACCACAGGTACCAGAGACACACAAAGACACATAGATACTCACTCACCATTTCATAATAGCCATGTGATTTGTAAAGCACTGTTCCCTCCACATCCCTGAATATTTAGAAGAGCTTTTCAACTGGTAAAAAGCATCCACATTAAATACAAAACTCAGAATGTGGCACATTCTCTATGTTTTTTTTCCCCTTTCTCCCATTACAGACTAGAGTTTCATCACTGTAGGACTGGCTAAAAATCTGCAACCATAACTGGTTTATCAGAGCAGAAAAACATCCTGTGGAAAGACCCTTCTTTATGCAAGAAATGACAACTTTTCTCCAATAAATTTAAAAAAAGAAAATGTACTTTTTCTACACTGAGGTCCCAAAAAAACTAAGATCCCAAATTCTAATGTCTTTTACTACTGTCTTTCACCTCTGCTCCCTTGGTTACAACTGCAGTTTCTAGACAACTTTTGGGATCTCTGGGAGAAATGCCAGCAAGCGTCCCCCATGCCCTGCAGACTGCTGGGCTCAGATTACTTAGTGGATTATCTCTTTATGATTAAGGGATTTTGGCTCTTATTCAGAGATGTTACAGTCCTCCCCATGCGAGGTCCTGTTTGCTCGGATACAGCAGCATTTGATGCTAGTGTAAATGTTTGGAGAAAGATGGACTTAGACACCAATTTGGGCTTGGCTCAGTGTGTTTCTGTGAACAGCTGTCAGGAGGTGCTGGCTGTGGGCACAGCAGGTGCACAAGGAGGAAGAGATGCAAGTGCAGACTTGGTTTTTGCTTCACAGATGCCTCTGTTTCCTGAACTATATGAAAATAATACAAAGGGAGGGGCCCAGGTCCAAAGGAATATGAAAAATAGTTGATTCCAGCACAATCCTCAGAGACCTTGGGGTAGAAGCAAGGACAAAAGCATTTATTTGTACATCTGTTGCCTCTTTCTTTAACCCAGCACCCAATCTGTAGAAATACTCATTTTGTGATCTTGTTGCTTTGGATGTTTACAATAAAATGGCATGATTAGGTGAAATAATTCTAAAACAAGCCCAAACATACACCGTGCCTAGCGCAGCTTACCGTGGTGCCTTCTGAGCCCTCCCTCACAAAGCCTGGCTGAGATAGGGCACTGCTGCTGTGGTGCTTATCCATGAGCTGCCCATGCTTGTCACAGCCCAGGGACTTTCTTCGTTCAGCGTAAAGCACGTGGAGGGAAGGAAGAGGGGAATGGGCTCCAGAGAGCTTGTCTCACTGCCTGCCACTTCCCCGGTCCTAAGGGGATGGGACTCACAGCACTGCCTGCCCTGAGCTTAAAAATAACCCAACTGAAGCTAGTTAAAAAAAATTTATATCATCCAGCAAGTGCCTTGCTTCTACCCTGGGTACCAGCAATCTCCTGACACAGCATCGGAACATCTTCATAGTAGGAACTGGGTGTCATCATCCTGTTTGCAAGGGCCATTTTAAACATCATCAGGTGTCTTTGCTCCACTGTTTGCATTGAATGCTGATGTGGACTGTGGCTGGAGAGTCCCTTGTTGCCAAATTAGCCCTCTAATACATTAGCATTGCCTTTAAACGGCTCTCATCCTTCCTTGCTGCTCATCCCTGGATGTTGTTCTCTTAGAGAACAGCTCTAGGCCTTCCCATCTTTCCTTTTCCCAGGTTAGCTGGCCCTGAAATCTCATATACAAGAGCCCTGAACCATCTGCCTGCCCCAACCAACACTGTTCACTCCGCATTCCCCCTTCTTGATGTGTCCTGTGCAGTTTCACCTCCTCAGGGACCCCCACAGGGCAGACTGCAGTTTCTGACTGTAAAGGCAGAGAGTCATGAAAATATTTAGCTTGCTTGCCTGGACATTGAACAGTCAGGCAATCCTATATGTAACCCAATGGACTGTGCGCAGTTGGGGCTGAAGCAAATCTCCCCAAGGCAAAAAATTGCCTTCTCTAAGACTTCTGCTTCCTGCTTCATAAGGGAAATTTCTTTGGAACATGAACTTGCAGTATTAGGACTTCAATGGAATGAGGCCACACAAAACACCACCCAGGAACACAGATGTTCTTCAGATTTTCCAAGCCTCTGGCCACACTCCCTCCTACCAAGGCTGCAATACTGCAGAAATGCAGTCTGAGAGTCACGATACCGGGATTCATTTGCTGCATGTCCCTGAACACACCATGTTGCTTTGCTCTGCTATATAGGCAGCAAAATACCCCTGCTTTATAGATGACAGAACACTCCTTAGCAGGAGTCCAACCACCAAAACCCACTGCAGCCTGTACAGTATCAAGGACACAACAGTTATCCTGGCAGGAAGGGCGTCCTACAGCCCCCAGTCCACTGCTAGGCTCTTGCTGAGGTAACCACTTCATTTGATGAGAACAGAGGCAGGGACGTGACCTTGGCTGGCTTCAGCATCTGGTCAACTGAAGTTATTTGTGGAAGGCTCCAAGTGGCCCTTTGCACAGGTGCCCACTGTACACGTCCCACGGCAGACAGAGCTCCTTTGATGCAGGCTGCACACCAGCAAGCATTGTGAATGCCAGAGAACTTGCATTTCACATGAAAAATGAAAATCCCTGAGTCACCATTTTATCAAGAGCTGCATAAGAACGAGTTTATTTTTCCATATCTATAATTATAAGTTTTGAAGGGGCTGGAGCAGCTCTCAGAGTGAGGAGGCATAGTTTTCTGTGCTGACAGAAAAGGCTCTTGGTTGGACAGTAGAGCGAGAAAAGCACTGCTGAAACAAGCAGCAACTGATGCTCTCCAGCAAAAATGCTCTGTTGTTTCTCTCCAAAGTTTTTTCTCAGAGTACAAACAATGCGTGTGCTTTGGGAAGGACAGACCAGGACAAAACAAAGGTCTTGTCTGGCTTGGAGGACTTTCTGGCAATAGTAATACATCCCTATAATTAGATCAGTCCCAACACGGGGCAGCAAGGAGCAAGGACCAGCAAAATTCAGCTCTCCCACTTGAAGCACATGAATGTCTCAGCACTTCCTGGCGAGCAGACAGGCCGGAATTGGCCTTATTTAACGTCTCATCCCCAGAACCTGTTTCTTCTCAACAAGAAGAAGGAGCATGGAGCAGAAGAAACAAAGGAAGCGCAGCCCTGCCTTCCCTCCTGACGTGTGCCTGTGTTTGGGCGTTTGCTCTCCGCATTTCGTGCCTGCTGCACAGCACAAAGCCTTCATCAGACAGCTGTCGATACTGGGAAAATTGAATTTTCTCCTAATGAAAGACCACAGCCAATAAGCCATCAGCCAGCACACTCCCTGGCCCATGATTAATGATCCAGGGAATATTTGTCTTCCCTAGCACTGTAATAGCTCTCCCACCTCTGCAACTACAGGCCTGAGTCACATCCAAATTGGGAGGGGAACCTGCTCTCTAGATTTTCCTTATCTGTATCTCAGCATGGAGGAAATCCTAGGAAAAATGAGTCCAATGTGAATGTCACCAGGAGGAGGGCAGAACCAGCAGCACCACGTCACTTAAACCATGGTAAGAGAGGGTGGTGCTGCAAGGGGCAATTCCACCGTTCCTCTGCCCACCTCCTGCTACATCTTCCCTCCTGATGGCAGCAGCACTTGGGTGGCCACAGGATGACTCAGCTAAGGGAACTGATCTGACTGAAAGTTAATCTTACTAAATTATTATAAACAATGCAAGTTTCCTGCCCTGGATTACCATCCAGCCAAAGCGCACTAGCACCAGCTAAGTCTGTGGCCAGAGATGCCGGGAGCGCAGACCTGTCCTTCTCCGTGGCAGCCCTCGCTTACCGTGGAGTGAAACCATTGAGGACCTGGCAACCTCGATGTCATGTTACTATGAGAACAACCTCCAAGTCAGGTCAAACACTGATCGTCCCCTGCACACCTCTAACCTGAGGCAGGTTTCTCAGCCTACTAGAAAAAAGCTTCTGTTCTTCATTTTAAATCCATCAAATATTTAAAATGAAACAAGAAAAGGTCTCATTGTGACACCAATACATACCCCCTGCATGCACAGATCAGGAAAGGATGAGGAAGAGAGAACAAACCAAACTCAACATACAAGAACCATGTTCCTTTGGGGATGTTGGGAAAGTGCTTAAATGCTACCACAGACATTTAAAATCTACAGAGACTCCAATGGGGTCCAAGTCTCTAAACAGCACGACCAACCACTTAAATGAAATAATTTTATATTGCACCAAGTGAACTTCAGAAGAAAGCAAAAGAAAATAATCACCCTCAGCCTTTCAATACAAGTCTGAAAATGGAGAGATAGGAGGTGAAAAGACATCAGTGCACTTATTACCAAATTAAACTTCAATGAGTAATATTTAGATATTACAGAAGATGGCATCTTGAGAGAAAAAAAACAGATCTGAAAAACAGAATTCTTCAAAAGTCTCTTCTCAGATAGCCACTTCCAGAGGCAATCATGCTAATTGCACACCCGAGTTAGGCAAACAATTAGGAATACACTTTCCCAAAATCAAGCCCCATTTGTGTTCCTCTTGCAAGAGCTTCCAATCAACAGTTTTTAATTCTAAGTACAGAACAGCTTAGTCATCAAAAAGTAAAAGAACGAAAACTATACCAAACACAAAAGGAAAACAATTTCTTCTCTGTCTTTCCCACGCTTTCATAACCAATGCTTATGAACATTTAAAAGAACATTTTCTGTTGACATGAGCCGTAGAAGGGTTTTGGTTTAATGAGCTCCTCTCATCTTAAAAATACAGAGATAAAGAGGTAAATGCACAATAGAACATTTCAAGTAACTTTGAAGAGGCTATTATGGAAGCAAAAACACATCTATCTACCATCTGACATCCTTACTGTGCTACTAATATTCTTGATGGAAATTTAAATAATTGTTAAAAATATAATTTACTCCTTCACTATTAAAATAATTTACATGTTACAATTCATCTAGTTTGAGCAATGAAAATATAGTCAGCTTTCCTTCACTAAATAAGCACAGTTTTAGCAAATCACTTAAGCACAGGCTTAAAATTAACTAGCTGATTGAGGTCACAGCCCACTTTGCCTATGCAATAGCTGACTGGTGCAGGTGATGCAGACAGGACATGCGAAGCCCAAGAAAGCTCCGTTTCTCTGAAATCTTCCTCCCGAAACATTTCCATTAATACTCAGGGATATAAAAGGCTCTGCCCGTTTGCAGAAGCCATAAATGAGCCCTCTGATATCAGAGCTGTTACGACTCCCTGTTAGACGCCCTCAGGGAGCAGGACCCTCTTTGGGAGAGGCACAAGGACAGCACATTCGTTAGTCACAAACCCATCGCTGCTGTCACAGCTGCTGGCCTCCACTTTCTAACCCCCCCAGGTCTTGGCTTATAGGTCATACTTAACCCTCACAAAGCAATTGCCTTCATCTCTTTCTCTCTAACAGGCAGCCAACATATTTAGCCTCATAAGCTGTGTTTTTGCTGAACCTTAAATACTTTTACCTGAGAAATTTATAATGCATGGGCTTTTATTGGGAGCCTGCTGAATGATCGGGATTCTCAAACGTGCCTTAAAGCAAGAATGCAAATCTCATACTTGAATGAGTACATCTCGTACTTTGAAATGATCACAGTGTATTTTTTTGTTAAATACCTAAAACCCCAACTCATTCACCCTGATCTAATGTGCAGATTCAGAGTAACACTAAAGTGCTTTGACACGTACTGTCCATGCAGGTACTGAGTTAGACTCACGGTCATCTTACAAAGCAGATATTAGTGTTGGGGCAAAGGCAGAAGAGATGGTGACACCCAGGGTGGAATCACTTAGACACCCACAGCCTAACCATCAGACTGGACAAATCTCACTGGGGTCTCCTATGGCCAGGGGAGATCTTGTTGATTCAGTCTGGGGGGTTAATCTATGTTCATCTCATCGTGCAGAAGGCGCACACAATAAAGGAGGTCAGTCGTGCCCCAGATGCTCTGGTTCCTCTCCCATGGCTGCAGGAGAGGCCCAGGTTAGCTACAGAAACCTGCATTGGGGCAGACAGGGAGGCAGCATCTCCCTTACCCCACACAGTCCTGCATGTGACTCAGCACTGCACCACCTACCCTGGCGCTTGCTCCAGGCCAAGGGGATTCGACCTCCACCACAGTTTGTCAGGCACAACCGAGCTGAAGGCATCCAAAACACACCAGTGTGTCTCAAGGTGATCTCCCACGCTCCGGCACACACGGACCTTTCTGCACAGCATCCTCATCTCCTGACTTGGCTGAACAGCTGACTAGGCTGTGTCCACACATGGCTTAAGATCCCCATTTAACTACAGGTTTGTAGAGACCAACAGCTACAGACCTACATTATTGGGCCTTAACAGACACTTCACTATCCTGCTCTCCTTCCTGCCATGCTTTCTTGCTCTCATACCACAGCTACCAACTCCCCACCTGAAATGACTCCACTCTTTGTGAGCTCCTTTGGATGGAAGCAGGAAACTGGGGAGAGAAGGAAAAAAAAAAAGAAAAAAAAAGCCTCATCTTTCTTGGTTCCTGAAGCCAGTAAAGGAATGAAGTGCTACCAAAGGAAAAAGCACAGGACACCATAAAACCCTATCTGGTTTAGTTCTTCCTTCAAATAGAGGCTTCAAATAGAGGCTTCTTGTTCTAGAAGCCACAATGAACTCGGGCAATCACTAGGATTGGGATTTATCTAGGATTCAGTTTCCCTCCGCATTGGTGAGCTGTTAGAGCTGAGCATGCACCTTACAGTAACAACAATGGAAAAATGCACAAACAATAAGATTAACTGGAGTCACCAATAGACCCAGTAGTACCTTCCATACACAAAAATCAGAAAATCGTTTGGAGAGAGGCAAAGGAAAGGTTTTCATGACATTCTTCTCAAACTTTCATGCTATAGCCATGTATGCCATTCTGATCCTTTCATTACGACAAACACTTGAATTACAAGAATTGGGAATGGCAACAAAGATCAAAGACTCTTCAATTTGGAAAAGACAGATTGGAGGGATATGCTTGAGATTCATCAAATCACAAGTGGTCAGGACAGGATAGGCTCAATCATTCCTTAGCTCTTTCCAGTGTTACATCTCAGGCATCGGATGATGCTAATAGGAACCAAGTTTGAAAGAAAGGTGTTCTTCATGCAACAGGTAACAGATCTGTGGAAATTCATTCCCTCAGGACACTGCAGTGCTAAAAATCTGTGTACTTGAAGCGATGACATGAAAAAGGAATTTGCTGAGAATCACTAAATACACAGAACTATGTCCAGCTCAAAGTTTCATATGCTGAAAACAGCTAGAAGCTGGGAAAGAATCTGAGGGACATCTGGGACATCACATTGTGATTTCCTTACTCTTTCTTGAATATCTGTTAAGGCAGATGAAGCAAGAATACCGGGGGCTAGATGGACACTTTATTCTAGCCTAGTACTATTGCTCTCACATTTTTCTGTTAATTGGTGCTGCCTCCATATGATTTTATGCTGGCATGTTTCAAAAGATGTTGCTTTTCTGCCAAAATAATGCTCTGCAGTCTATATTAAGCCCAGGGATGATCTGGCTCTGGAACACAACAATGCTGTGAATAAGAAAGCTGAAACCAGAAGTATGAAACATTTGCTCAGGACCTAAAGACAAGTTATTAAAGAGCTCTAAGATCGCCTCTTTTTAGGCGGCGAGGGCAACATGCTCACTCTGTAGGAAACACTTAATCTTCCTCTCTAACGCTTAATCCCACCAGTGTTCCACCAGCCAAATGAACAATCCCACAAATAATAAAGACACATTGCCTTTCTCCTGTCCCCAGCAACGTGTCCCCTCCTGCAGCCAGGGAGCAAAGCAGCAGCAGGGAAAGGCTGGTGGGCTCAGAGTGGAGACTTGCACCAACTTCACAGCTCACCCAAATGAATGGGGAGACAGTGGGAATCAGAAGGGGCACCTGCAGCTGAGCAAGAGGATGTACACACCCCTTCTCCCTGCCCTGGAAAGGGCTTAAACTCACACCTGCCTTTTCAACACACCTCCAGACTCAGCACTTCTCTCTCCAAGTCCTGCCGGGCCTTCTGTCTGCTTCTGTTCAAACAGCATTTTCATATTAAAATGCCTTCTCCTCAGTGAACGTGTGCTTAGATGATGAGGTCTCCCCAGAGTGCACAGAGACCTCGTGTCCATACAGCCATACAAAGAGCAGTGGATTCAGGGCCATGACAAGGACCTTCAGCTGCTCTGCACAGCAAACAAGCTCTGCAGACGCTGTGTATGTACATAAATATGTATTGCTATTATATATTTATTATTATATAAATATTTAGCAGAAAATCATTTAGAAATGAAGTTCCTTGACCTTCTCTTGTTGAGAGGAAAGCTCGCCCTGCCAGCCAACATGCTAGACAGAGAGGTGCTGACCCGCAGGGCTGGAGCTGTCCATGCAGGAGGAGGAGGCCCTTGTGGGAGCACTCCCAGTAACACCTTCCCTTGCCAGGAATGCCAAGCAAGTGCAACACTCATTCACAAAAGCATAGCAGCAAAAAAGGACATGCTCCCACTTAATACTACTCTTATTCATGCTCGACAATGAATTGCATTGTTCTAATTCACCTTTACTAAACTCAAAAAAAGCCAAAACCCACAGCCACACCACCATCTGGGGCAAGGTGCTGTCAGTGAGTGCAGAGCAGCAGCAGATCCCAACCAAGTTGTTGTAAGACACGTCAGCCACTCACCAGGCTAGATGGGGGCAGGGAAGGAGCATTTCATTTATTGAACAGGCTATAGACTGCTGGGGAACATGAGTTATATTCCCAGAGCTGTCTCTTCAGGTTACGGGTAAGAATAGGAAACGATTCATCACAGACTCCAACAAACCCAGAAACAGAGGAAAAAAACAAACTGAACATCGTATCCCTACAGGGTAAATCCCAGGCATCTGCAGCTGTAGCAGTGGACAGTTTAGCCATACTTGAATATTTATGTACAAATTTGTCTGAGCAACTAACCAAATATTTACAAAGATTGCACCCAGCCTACACAGAATAAAAATGCCTGTGGAAATTAGCCCACCAGTACAATTAGCCCTACTAATACCCAATTAACCCTACCAATACCACAAATGGAAAATGGTTCTGTGATTTCTAAGCGTCAAGAAGTGGGTAAGTAAAGAGCCTGGGTGCCCAGGGCTGTGAACAAGGGACATAGGGAGCTGCATCCAAACTACAAGAGGCTTCACTTGAATCTCTGCTGCTGCTGAGATGTCCCTTGGAGTCGGACCCCCTTACACGTGCTGTGACTGCAGCTGGATTTCAGTTATCGAAGCTCAGAGTCCACATGCTGCTGTGGGACCAAAGCCTCCTGTGTCGGGGCTGTACACACACCAAACAAAAAGCCACTGTCTCCACCAGCAAAAAAAAAAAAATAAAAAATAACAAGCACACACATACAACCAAAAATGAAGCTAAGCGGTGGCAAGAGTCCATCAGAGGAAGCCAGGGAAACAGCAGCAGGTCAGCTGCCAGCATCCCTCCAGCAGTGCCATTGTTATATTTCTGCTTAGGTTTTGTTTCACATTGTGACAAAAGGAAATCCAGAACATGAGGAGGATTTTGCAGCATAGAGGACTTGGAGACACTTTTGCAGGGGTCACTTCTAAACTCATTAACATCCTGGTGACACTAGAGTATTGCCAGTGTGGCAGCATCACTGACACACTTTTGATCCTTGTGCTTTTCCAGCTTGATTTGCTTAATTGTGTGAAGATCCACTCCAAGAGCTGCACCAAGGCTGCTCCAACCTGCATCTCACTTACAGAATTCCTTAGACTGCTCCCAGCAAAGGTCCCTATTCTAAAGAGTCACTAGAATGAGGCAGAGCACAGAGAGAAGCAGGGAGCTTTTATCCCCTTCTCCCCCCACCAAAAAAAAAAAAAAGGCATTTTTTCCTAGATTTTTTTTAAAGAACCTGTTTCATTAAAAGACCCCTTTCTACAATACTCTTCTCTACCATTCTCTTATTTTATGTTCTTGTTCTCTTATGTTCTTCACTGCTCGTGTCTTTCCCCTGCCGAGCATCCATGCTTTTCATTAAAACACTTCTCCCAGGTTTTGCACACCCGCACATAGCAACTTCCCTGCTCCGTGGCCTTTTCCTCATGGACTCCTCCCTTGCTCTGCCCCTGTGCTGTGTCCCCTGCAGGGTGCACGATGGGTGCAAGCCCCCGGGTGCTTGCACAGCCTGCCAAGCTGTGGAGCTAGGGCTGCGTGGCCAGGCCAGCAGCCGGGTACGGTGGGGAAGCAGGCTGCAACACTCCTGCACTACGGAGCATCCTGGGCACTCTGCGGGAAAATACCCAGTATCACAATTGACATATCCAATGTGTCAACTAGCAGAGCAAGGAAACCTCTTTGAGAATATCTCCAGAAGACAAGAGTGAAAACCAGGACTAAAGGAACTAGATTTGTCATGGCCATGGCACAAGACACAGGATTTTCTCATTCTCTCCACTGCTTGTCTCATTCCCTAGCAGACCAGCTGCCTCAGCAAGGGGATCCCTATATTCCTAGGGATATGGCATGGGCTGTTCCCACAGGAAGGACTGCAGACCTACCAGCAGCAGGATGCCCCAGTTGGTCCCATGCACAGAAGCAACTTTTTTTTATAAAAAGAATTGTTTAAAAACTAGCAGGGCACATACAAGACCACAGCAACTTCCCACCACAGCTCTGCCAGAGCCAAGCTATGACTTCAGTCAAGTCACTTCATCTCCCTGTATTTACTATTGCCCACCCATCCCTTCAGCAACACAAGGCAGTCTGATTAGCACTGAGCAACATGATTGCTGTGCTGTGCACAAGTGAGTTTTCAAGTGAACAAAAGGCTGCTAAATGCACATTAAAGCAGGAAGAGGACCCTAATACAGGAACAGTTAATTCTTTCTTTTTTTAATGGGATTTTTTCCAATTTTTTCCACTTATCTGAAACAAGCAAAGCTATGACTGAATAAATACAACTCCAGAGATAATCCAAGATTTGGATCCTGGAAACATTCCGTGTCGAATTCTGGAAAACAAAACAATGATAATGACTCACACTGGGCCTGTGGGTGGCTCATCACAAAATTAGCAGCAGCTTCCATGCTCCCAGCTGAGATGGGCTTTGCTGGGTTGTTTTCACAGATCTCCAGGACTGCAATTTAGCACATGCAAATAGGCCCAGCAGCCAATCGCAGCCACAATACTAGAAAGGCATAAACATGCCATTTAGAAAAATGCTTTGCCACACAAAACATGATTACCTCCTTCCACGCCATTTCAGGCTAAGGGAAGAAACGCTATTTTTGTTATTAAAAGCCACGTATCTCTTTTCCTGCAAGGGGAAGAGTCTATTTAAAGGACTTTCAACCTACCAGTGACCCATACAACTGAAAGCTTCGTGTACTGTTATCACATCAGCAATCGTAACTAGCTTTCAGAGCCTGCTCAACTTCTCATAATATTTGAGTCATCTGGATTTAGATGTCTACAACCAGCGTTTGACCATTAAAAACAATAAACTTTATTTTTGGAAAGCTGCAGAAAGGGCTGCTGGCAAAAAAAAAAAAAAAGGTGGATTGGTTTGAAGAAGAGGCTGATCACACTGGTAGAAGATCATTCTCATAGACAGAAGTTACATAGAACTTCGGTGTCTTCATTAACAGGGCCTTTAATTGGGAATCCACAACTGAGAGCATCTCCAAGGGGTCTACTGAACAGAGAGTGAACCTAACCATCAATAATCTAAGTCGGCCAAAAAAAACTAGAAGAATTTTAGGGATGAAACATTAAAAAGGTTGAAAGCCACTTATCTAAAACAATGATTCTGCTAAGTATTCAAGCACATGAGCATCCAAAAATGGGATGGGCTGCACGCAGAGAGTTAAAGGCGCACTTAACTGCTTCGCTGAACTGAGACATAACTGCGGAAATACTCCTTGGACTTGGAGTGGACGTGTCCCTGTGATCTTCACACAGCTCTTGAGCCAAAAGCGTTTGCTTTTAAAGTCATCAGCTTTAAATATCTGCTTATGAACCTGGATTCTTTTGCTACTTTTAAACAGGGAAAGTGATAGTGTAGAAGAAAGTATTTTGGATGCACTGCTATTCAAGAAAACTGATGGAAGAACAGGGAAAGCCTTTCACAAAGTCAGTGTTTAACATTTCCCATGCTGACTTACAGCTTATAACTTGTCACAGTTGTGCATGGTGATTAACTTGGCCAAATTCTTCCTCTTGCCTTTGGTTTGGGAGGCAGAGGAAGTTAAGCTTCATGTCCTTTGCACATCTCTGTAAATCTCCATATGAAAACATATACACAACAGTCAACTTGTACTTCAGAGTATTGTCTATCACCATATTACAGCTAAGAAAATTCAGAAGAATCTTATTTTGCTTGAATTTGTTAATGAGTAAAAAAAATCAACAGATTCACAAACATGGTTCAGCATCAGCGCTGCTCTGGTAGAACCCGGACAGGTTTCAGGACGTAGACAACGGGTCAAGACCTGCAGCTCCAGTTACTCAGCTCTGCATACCTAGGGTGAGCATCATCTAAATCCAGCAACTATTCACTAACCAAACTACCAGGAAACACAGGCCATCTCCAGATTTACACTCTCTTCTGGAGATTTCTGAAATATCTAAAGAAAACTGCCCAGTAAAATCCTGCATGAAATCAAAAACTTTGATTTAAGACTCAGTCTTTCACATAACTACAACTATCTAGCTGTGAATACTTAAGAAATACACATGCACAACTTTAAGATCATTATAATATCTCCATCTCCAAACTTCTGTACAATAGAAACCAAGCAATTTCACCAAAGAGGAACGCTGCCAAATCCATCATTTCAAGAGCTGTCAGAAGAGAACTTCTAGAGATACACAAGCACTGGGGGCCTCCAGCACAGATGCTTAGTAGTGTATGTCTACATGAGAGGGTTACTTGAGAATAAAGGCAGGGATTTAAAATGCTATAGCTATTCTTGAATAATACCCTAGAGAAGTGCTCCTATTACAAAAAGGAATTTTCAGTTTTGCTTAATTCATTTCCCAGGTGAATTAAGCTTAAACCAGACAAAAGTATCCTTTCAGCTTGTAAGTAAGTATCAACAAGAGGACTTAGCACATATTCTTAGTTTTTACTTGTCAATAAATATTAGTTTTCTGAAGACATGTGACAGGGGGCAGGAACTCAAGGAAAATGAACCTAGGGGACACTGAAGTGTCCCAAAAAGTGGCCTGGAGTTGCTATGAGGAGCCTGCTACAGGAACGAGAAGATGCTGATGTCTCCCAGCACAACGTCACTGCCTGGGTATTTGCAGCCTTGTGACCAACTCTTATCTTCCTCCCTGGCATTAAGTCACCTTCCCCATCTCCCACCAGCAACACACACACAGTCTGTGTGCTAAACTTCCACGAACCACAGGGTTTCTCAGATTTGCTAAACTCAGCAAGGAGTTACAAGTTTTACTACGTGCCATTCATACGCACAGACTATTGCTCCCCCCAACTGGAAGCTCACTGCTCAGTACATGCTCTGCCCCTCTATCTGCTGCCTACCTGAGCAAGCAGCAATGGGAAAATTGTCCCAGAACTGGTAGGCACAAATAGACTGTGCATGAATGCATAGATCGCTATGCAACATCCCCTTCCAGCCCCCTTTTCCACACAAAAAAATCCACAGGAAATGTTTATTTTGCTCATAAACTAAACATTGCTTTTAAATAGACAATTGTACATCTTATGTATGTGACTCCATTTGCATCTGCACGTGCACACACTGCAGGCACATTATGACAGTGCCCCAAATAGTCTCATGACAAGCACAAAGACACACAGAGGCAGTGACAGGCAGGCTAACAGTGCTGCAACCATCTGACCCTGCCTGCCTGCACAGAGTGCCCCTATTTGCCCCAAATATCAGGCTTGGCACTGTGGTGGCTACAAAAATACAGAAAACTAATATGCTAAATATTGTTTAATTTGCCATAAAACTAACATCAATCAGCCTATTTCCAGGCACATCTCCAAATTTTACCAGTGTGAAAGCCTCAGGGACATGGCCTTTTACATCCAGTGATTGCAAAGCGGGCACAGGTCATCTGAATGTTTTTTTCCCCCTTTACACTTACAATACCAAGGTAAACATTAGAAAGACTTGTATTAAACTTCACAGCATAGCAGCAAACTGTTTTATAATACTGACTTGGAAACAAAAGTCAAATTTTATTTTGGAAAGGCAAAACACATATTCAAAACAAAGGAAAAGAGATGTTCACAAAGAAGATAAACTAAATCATTAAAGACTTTCTGAAATATCATTTCAATTACATCACCCAGAAAAGAAATGCTTCCGTGCTTGCAGTAAAGTCAGCTTACAAATTTTTAAACTTGGGTAACAAGTGTCTAAAAAGATACAGGACATTCTTTGCAACTATTTTGGCACAACAAACACAGAAAGACTCAGGAATGCATTTCTTGCTACACATTAGCATGAGTTATATGTATTGTTGTGGTGCTCAGAGACCCTTCAAACCCCATTTTGCAAAGTTCTGTTCAAACAGAACCAAAAGAGTTTGTCCCTGTAAAAGAGAGCTCAGTCTAAGGCAAGTGGCAGCAGAAAACTGAAGTGGAACATAAGAAAACAACCAGCCACCGTTACAAGTAAAGACTCAAGATCTTAGCTCAGTGACATAAACCTTGCTAGCTTTTTTGTTGGCATCACAGCAGCACTATACAGGATTCTACAACCACCGTCAATACTGCACAACGTGCCTTCAAAGTATTACACATTAGTTCCTATCAGAGTGATCCAGGGCTCTGATTCACACACTATGTGAGCAAGAATTGGACTTTAAGCACATAGTTACATCCCTATAACCTCTCTGAATGAGACAAACCCTATGCAAGAGGAGGATGAAGGGCTTGGTCACCCTGATACCTAAAATTAAATATATAAAATGTCAGATAGCTTGACATAAACATCCTGTATCAGTAACTTGTCAGACAGGAGGGTCAAGGACATGTTTCTAAGTGGCTCCCAGCGCTAATGTCACTGTTGCAGCCTGTATTCCCATACCCCTTCCTCCCCTGTTACACCTCTGACTGGCACAGCCCCTCATGCTGGCACCTTTGGGGCTGTTACAGGATCATACACAAATTTCCTCAGGCATACTGACCTTTTGATAAAGCAGCAAGGAGGTCTCTCCTCCAGCAGGCCTAGCCCATGCTTTTATTTCTGTGGCAGTCTTTTTTTTTTTTTTTTTGAGAATATAAAGCTAAACTTAATGAAAAAGGGAAAGAAGTACAGCTGTGTGACTTAAGGTAACGATCCCCAACTAAAGTGCCCAGATTTTTGGCATGGGACTAGTACCGAGGGAACACAGGCAGTTGAAGATAACACAGACTGTTCCCGCGGATTACCTCCTCACAACACATCGTGAAGTCCACACATGGCACAACGTTCAGAATTGCCCAGTGACAATAGCAGAAGCAAAGAAAAATATCACTCACTCAATATCCATGAGCTTGCCCTAACGAAGAATCATCAGCCAAACCGAACCAGCTCAACAAGGCAGCGATTTGGACACTGTCACCAGCTTTGAGTTCATTGAAGCTACATCCTAGCACATCCTCATGGAGCAGATACCACCCTGTTCTTACCAGGAGCTCTTAGCTGCTCCGGGTTCCCAAATGACACGGAGCAAACATTCACATGTGAACTAAACTGTGAACTAAACCCTTGTATCCTTTTCCACCGAGATCAGAATAACTTGTGTGACACTTTCAAGCACAGACAAAATTTGTTCTGTTTAATGTGATCAGATCTTTCTTCAAAGTAGAGCAGAAAATAGTTAGTTTCAAGGGAGCCAAGCTTGCTCTCCCATAAATTTCCCACACCTCTCTTATTCCTCAAGCCCATCATGGCCAATGACTTGCAGACACAAGTGTCTGCGTGGGAGGGAAGGTGGGAATTGAGGTATAAACAAGTGGCCCAAGCTGCTAACCAATTCTCCTCAGCGCGGCCAAGAGGGAATCCAGACACCTCAGCAACAGGGTTCCCCAAGCAGCCTTTCTTTTCAATGGACAGTACCGAGCAATTACGTAGGAGGTACGGAAATGTTTCTCCTCTGAGACCAAGGTCTCAGATAAGGAAACAACACAACTTTTAACAAGTGATATTTTGAAAGATACCCCTGTAAGCAGCTGGAGCCCCCAGATACTACAGCGACCAGGGTTCAATAGGCAAGTCTAGCAGAAAACCAAGCAGGAATCGAAACCAAATCAAGCTCAAAGCAGTAGGATTAGTGCTAAAAACCTTCCTAGAGTCTTAAACAACAAGGGGGTGCTTTCTAGGGTCTTTTACCCAGATCTATAGAAAGGGCAGGTCGGACTCCAGAAGTGCATGTGTTACAAAGAGAACCACAAAGACACCAAATAAGAAACTTTAACAAGAACCCCCCAAAACTCAGAGGCAATGTTGTAACAAATCAAAGTGCTCATATGCCTTTTTTTTTTTTTCTCTTTGAGAAGGAGGAGAAGAAAAATAAAGGCATTTTAGGTGTTTTGTTTAGCAACAGCCCTTCACCCGGCTGTACCCCATATCCTGACGCAGCCTCCAACACTGTTCCCTCCCCGGCACGCTGGGAGCCAAGAAGGCTTCCAGGTGGCCCCTCGGGCGCTGCCTTTGCTCCCAGGACACTTCCATCGGAGAACGCGTTTCAACTACCCCGCTGCAGCGGCCAGGAAAGCGGCGCTGCGAGGGGGACGGAGCGCGGGCTGCTCTCGCAAGCGGCTGCAGCAGCTGAGCCCGGGACGAGCCTGGGGCTGCGGGGCACCCCGGGCCCACGCGGGGACAGGGTCGCGCGCGGGGTTCAGCACCGCGGACAGCGCCCGCGGCCACCTGTGCGTTGGGCCGGGAGGAGGAGGAGGAGGAGGAGGAAGGGAAAGGGGCAGCCCTGGCCGAGCGGCGCGCGGGGAGGCGAGGGCGGCGGGGACAAGGACGCGCTCTCCCCACCTGGGCTCTGGCTGGATCTCAGGCGCCTTCCACAGAGACACTGCAGCATATGCGAGCCTTTCTCCAGGAGAAGCCCGAGAATCCTCATGGATTTCACTTTGTGGCGCCCTCCCGCTGCTCGGAAAAGGGTCCGGCCCCGGGCAGCGGCCGGCTCTCAGCGGCAGGGCGCCGCTCGCCGCCGAACTTGGCGGCCCATGGCCCCGCCGCCACTTGCCGGGACTCCCGCGGCCGGCGGGCAGGCTCCGCCGGGAGCGGGGCGGGCCGGCTCGAAGGACGTCAAGCCCTA
>VZSG01000324.1:694698-762187 GCA_013398315.1 Nothoprocta pentlandii
CACCCATCACACCTCGCCAGCCCCAACCGTGCACACGAGTGCTGCTCGAGTAAGTCAAGAGCTTTCTACAGGGCTCACTTCAAACAACATCGAAGTTTCATTTCATTTTAACCCATTTTTACGCCCCCAGCAGCCAGGCTATCACACACAAAAGCCCATGCAGAGTCTTACACTGCACAGCACAAGGCAGAATCCATATTTCACATGCAAAACAGCTGGAAAAAGTTCTCTTTGAGGGGTAAAACTTTGAAATGTGAAAATGAAAACTTCATGAAATGCCCTGGCTCAGAATCCACCAGAGACCCTAAAGCACAAGAGCACAGAAAACTCCTCAAAGGAAACGATATCAACATACAGAAAACACTCAACTGAGCTCTTTCTTTCACCTTAGCGGATGGACTCTGCAACAAGCCTGAACTGGGACTCATCCTAGCACTGGGACAATTTCCTCGCACACAGGCAACATTATCCTGCTCTGCATCAGCTTTCCAAGCCTTGCCTGCCCTTGCCTCTCCTGGCACCTGGCTAAGGGGGCCAGGCTCCTCCAAGCAGCCTCCAAAGCAGAAGTTTTTCCAGAGAATGCACCAGAGATAACAGGTTTTTAGCTGGCACATTATATAAATGTGAGCACATAGATATGGTCTGAACATTTAATTTTTGGAAGGATGTCTCTCTTCACTCAGAAATCTAAACAACAAGGCACAGCCACCAGGTGTAGCAACACTGTGATCACTATAAATTCCACTAATGTGGAACAGTTGCTAGAAAACAGATAGGGGTCCAAGCATCCAGCATCATAGAGAGGTATAGAAATAAATAAATGCCATCCTAGTATGACAGTTTGCTGAAGACTTGTGGCAAAATTAATGTTTGTGGAAGCACCTGAGTCTTTCATGCCCTACACTTTCAGTTTTCTTCTAGAATAGATTTTTAAAAAGCAGTGAAAATGCTAAATGTTTCATGAAATGGAAGCTCTCATTTTCTAGTCAGCCCTACTTAGTACACTGGAAATAGCACGTAGCTCGAAGCAAAGCCAGCAGCACAAAGTTCAGGAGCATTAAAAGAACGCACATGTAGCCAGGATGCCAGAGATCAGTTATTAATAAACTCCGGTTGTGTTGCGTAGTGCTATGACTTGGGCTGAAAATCACCTCTCTTATATGCCTTGGTTCATAAACTGCTTTATACAGGACCTTGGAAGCTCACCAAGTCACAGAATAGAATGAAACTGCCCTTCTTTAATGGCTTTTCATGTCCCCCAGAGCCAGCATCCTTGCTCCAGCTACATTCCTTTGTAATGCCTGCTCTGTGGGAATGCAGAGATTGCTATGGCATTTCTTGGCAAACACCAAACAGGCTACAGCAGCCACCTCTCCCTTCTGCACAGCCTTCAGTTCTCTGCTCTACCTCACCACAGAGAAGAGCTCCTGCGGAACCAGGCCAGGAGTAGTTTGCACAATGAAGCTCTAAACTACAACGAGTAGCTCTTAGTGCTCCTGTAACGGCAGCGAAGCACACACAGAGCCCTCTTTCTGCAAATGCATCAGCAGCATATTTGAGAGGAGCACAGTTCTGGAGCCGCCAGATCAAGGACAACCCAGGAAGATCTGAAGTCAAGGTGCCCTCCTTGCTCAGCAGCCAGTGCAGCTGCTGCAAACAAGGGGGCTCTGGTTTCAAAGAGCCCACACTGAAATGCAGCTCCATTGGGGAGGGATGCACTGGGATGTTATACATGTTAGCTAGAGTTAGAGTTGTGATGCACTTGGACAGACAAGTGTATCAGATAAGATGCACAGGGTTGTAAGAAGAAAAAGATATTGCAACGAGCAGTTGAGATCTCTCTCTGCTTTGGAGCAGCAGAGTTGCTCCTCAAACAGTTAGTCATAATAATGCATAAAATCACTAACAAAATAATCCCCACTTCCCCATAAGGCTTCAAGCACTAGCTAGCAAGGCTGATGATCCAGGGGTGGCAGGTCCTGATCTGTCAGCAGCCTTGCCTGCGTGGTGAGTCAGTTCCTGATTCACAGCAGAGCAACACAGAGCAGAATCAAACCAAGGAGTGAACAAGCGTTATTTGCCATTTCTGAAGGAGGGGCATGAGGAGTGCAATGAGCACACCTTTCAAACTGGGTAGACTGAAATAAATCTAAGCAGCATAAAAATGGTATAGGATGATACTTCAGGAGATGTGGTGCATATAAAGTGTGCATATGCCACAAAAATAACTGAGTCCATGATGTTACTGGTTAAGTAAATCCTAACACAGCAAGTAAAGTTTATTTAGAAAGATAGATGGAGCTGACACAAATCAAGATATTGCTAGATGAGTTAACTCATTTTAATCCTAAATTAGGCAAACCAAAATAGATTTCTCTGTAAAGGGCCAGCACATATCCAGATGTTTGTTATGCACATAAGCAGTGCATAAATCTTGCTGTAGCTCCATTCATGAGCTGCCATTATTAAATAATGCAAATAATATTCCAGAAGCAACTGTGAAAATGATACACATTTGAATTTTGCCCATTGATAGAACATGGCTATTAGAAAGAATAGAGCATTCCTGAATAAAAGCAGAGATTGCATTTGCTGAGACGCAGAGAAAGGCAGGAAACACTCCGAGGTCAGAAGACAGTTGCAGGGAACAGTGTCATGTGTGTTTCTCCCTTACTAAATTAAAATGCTATTGGCCTTCTAAAGCATGGAACAGAGACAAAAATATGGTTGGGATTATGGAATTTAAATTAATACCTTTTACTAAAAAGAGACTGTGCTCTCTATGATCAGAAAGAAATAAGGTGATTTAGTATATGAGATTCTCTACTTGGTATTAAAACAGCAGAACGTACAAGAGTTTATCAGTTACCAAAGCTAAAAAGAGGAGAAAAAACACTATGAAAGCTCAGAGAAGAGACTAGTCAGAAAAGGCAATTTTCCTGCATTCACGTAAAGACAATAATAAACCTTTGTGGTGCCAAGTCCTTCCCATTTTGTTTCCACCTGCATTAACTACATGCATTTCTAAAGTTTGCAACTGATTCACAGACACACAGCCTGCAGAGCTAGCTTAAGAAACCTTAATCCTCACGGTATTTTCTGGACATAGGCGGACAGGACAAGGAAAGCTCCTTTAGCCCCAAGGGCTCAGTTCAGACACTGGACATACCTGTGTCCTTTGCCACAAAGTTAGAGGTTTCCTAGAGAGCACTTGATTATCATTTCTGGACACTCACTCTGGGAATCTGTTTATCAACATTGGTGGTGTATTCCTCAGTTACCACCCAGGTGATGGCACAAAACCCTTTCTCATCTCTTTCTTTTGCAGGAGCCATTTGACCAAAGCTCACCTCAGAAAGGGTGAGAAAATCACAGTCCTTTTCAGCGCAATCAGGTGCTTATCCCACCATCACCACAGGGTCTTTGCAGTGTTTCTGCTCTGATGCACAGCACTGAGAGCAGGCCAGGATAGCAGGGCTTGTTTTCCAGACATACTGAGCAGGTATAGCAACTATACCCAACTGTACTCAAGCACAGATTACAGAAACCAGAGCCAGCAGGGAACTGCAGCACAAAGTTCAGGAGGTTGCTGAAGGTCAGAATAAATTTGTGGCAGAGTAGGGAATCACCTGCCAGTTCTCATTCTGGTGACTTAAGCGGCGATTAGTCTCTTCCTGATCAGCACAGTATTATGCTCTTTGGCAAAGACTGCACTTATTTTGCTAGAAACACTACCACGGAAAGTCTACATCACAAGCCTTCTGATAATAAGTGAAGGATGAGACACAAAGAAAAGATGTAGCTTGATTCTGTACATCAGAGTTTAGATCAACCAGCTGCCGGGGTGCCTTAAGGTCAAAAAGCAGGTCTGCCATACAAATACAAGGGAATAAAAAAATACCTCCTTCAGCTCCTGGTGGAGAGAATAGCTTGGAAATCTTGGCTTCCTCTCACCTCACCAAACCAGATTTAGAAAGAAAGGCATCTCAGCCTTGAAAGGCTTATCCTCAGGTTTCAATAAGTTTATATTCAGACAAACAAAAAAAATAGTAATGAGTATTTAGTAGCTGCATTTCTAGACATTAAGAAATCTGAAATTATATGTAAAGATGACTATATCAAATATCTTGAGCCTGAATTAGTGAAGAAGGGATGTTCTGTATACTGAATACAGAGACACTTTCTCAGAAGCTGGGACTCCTGTTTTCAGAGGGGATGTGATTACAAGACAGGGTTCACAGTCTTTCAGATGTGCACGTCTGAAGTATGATGGACTGAACCCAGTGCCCCTCCAGTTAAGGGAGGGTTTGCCTTCTAGAAACCACGAAGGACAATGCTGCTGTTATTAATTTGGGCTCCTTTAACTCTCATGGCTTTTCTCATCTCATGTCACTTTGATAGCCTCAGAGTGCTCCACAAACGGCAGTTCTTGCAACACAAAAGGAGCACCTCTCCTGTGGTCAACCCTTTTAAGGGTTGTAGTGGAGAGAAGACAAGCTGTAACAATGCAATACAGCACCTGTTCTAGGGGGTGGTTCTCCCTCATTCTTACATACTAGATACAACTGGCTCATTGCTCATAGCTATTTTACACACAGACAAGGGAGTGAAAGGCATCTCACCTGTCCCACATCCCTTTATTGACTTCCAGGACTATTCCACCTTGCCCGACTCGCACAGTTACACCACACTAAGTAGCAAGCTATTCCACAACGGGGTGTGTAAGAACAGTGATATGTCCCTTCCCATACCTTGGAGCATATGCTCTAGAGAACAGAACAGTAAAGAGGTCACACAGCACTCCTCCCATCAGTACCTACTCCCAGCTTGCAGTAACATGCAGCTTTGAAATGTTCTAATGCATGGGACATCTCACATGATTTTATAACCCTTGACTTTTTTCACAACAAGTTTTAATCAACTTCTGAGCCAACCAGTACCCACTGGGGCATCTTCCCCATCCTTTAACAAGGAGTTCAATGGGTTCGTCACACACCAAGAAAACTTGGTCTGCTTAAAACCACTTCCTCATCGCTTCATTCACTCCAATCTTTAAATGATAGTTTCATGTGCTCCGTACCAGTCATGATGTCATACACCTTTGCTATTTCCCCTCTCAATTGTTTCGTTTCTGTAGACACCTGAAGTGCTTCATCTGCTTCATCTCTCCCCAGAGAGCAGCTGTTCTGCACACACCCTTGACCTTGTCACCATTTCCTGTCTTTTCTAGTTCTCGTTTTTTTGAGGCAGGATAACTAGAACTGCACACACAACTCAAAGTGCAAATGCATTAGGGATTTCTAGCATGATAAATTCTATTTGCTCTTTATTTCTTTCCTAGTAATTTCTTCCTGCTTCTGCTGAGCTAACACTTTAAGAGTGGTCCACATTATCCCCCAAGATCTTACTCCAGAAATGAAAAGGCCAAAGTAACACTCCATACTTTGAGGGCCCTTAATTCCCATATACCCTCCATAGATACATTACTCTTCACTTCTATGTTTATACCACTTGATCAGCATCAGGAGATCCTGCTGCAACTCTGGACTGTCCACATCTGTTTTTTCCTAGTCCAACTCATTTTTTTGATCAGCTCTGTCTCTTCCTCATCCCCTTAACTCTTCTAGAGGGATATCCCAACCTTGTTTTTCTCTACTGGTAACTTCCTTCCGTTGCATGAATTGCCTTTTCTTAGGAAAAACTCCTAGCAAAAGACCCAAGAAAAGGCATTTTTGAAATTAAAACACAAAGTTTCAACTGGACCACCTTCACCAGGTTGCGTGGGAAATGCCCAGGAATTTGGGAGGCACGAGCTCCTCCTGCAGAAAAGCCATACTGTCCCTTGCCCAGGTGATCAACCTATACCTTCAGAATAAATGGTATGAACTTTTTTTTTTTTTAAACTGATGGCTGAATTTCAGAGAAAATCTTAAATATTGCCATACTACTCTCCAAATTGCCCCTAAGTGCAATTTCTCTGGCAGCAACACTTGCTTTTTCAGGATATGCTCCATCTCCACAGCCCTCTAAGTAGCAAAAAAGCATGCAGAAAGGTAGAGCTCTCCCCTGCCTGTCACTGCCTGCAGCCTCAGAGGCTGGTGAGAGGAAAGCAGATTAAAGGGACATAATACGGTCACCGCAACAGAGTTCTGATCCATAGGGTAATTGAGGTTATTAACCCATAGTGGGCAAAGATGGCTTTGCCTGAGACATGGCCAATGCTTGGAAGACAACAGCTTGCAATTATGCAAAGGCATTTAGGAGGGAGCCAGGTGAGTGGCTCCATGGTGGAACGGGTAACCTTCCAGATTAGACCAGAGTGCGCTTGTGGTTCCCACCGATTCCCTGCATGAAGCATGAACAACGGGCAGGCCACCTTCCTTATCCAAGGGTGTAATCAGCCTTCCTACACTTCAAAATGGAAAGGCAGAGACATAACATGGGAGATTCTCTGAGGGCAACAGAGTGCTTCTGCAAGGAGCCTAATTCTTCCCCAGCAAACTTATTCTGGATGTTCACGAGGGTATCTAAGGTCAGGAGCAACATGAATGAAAGCATGAACCTCCCCATCTATCTTCTTCCAGTGACACTAACAGCACTTTTTAGTGGAGTCCACAGTTGAAGCGTATTTATTGTGGCATGCTAATACAACACATGGGGCAGAGTCTTATCTAGACAAGCAAGTACTTGCCTGCCCGACTCCCTGCCTTGGGAATGATGATACAAGAAGTGCTTTCTGCTCCAATTCACAGCTTCTCAAGTCAGAGCAAAGTCATTTACTGCTGGGGCACTACTGTTCAGACAGACCCTCACTCATTAGCAGGCCATAGTGACCAGATTTTTAATGCAAACTGTACTGACAAACCCACTATTCTGTAGTGTGCAAAGCCCAATCCTTCCAAGTGTAGCATCTCCAAAGCAGCAGTCTTTACCAAACCCACAGTTTGTCACAGATGGTTCTGAAGACAAAGACAGAAGTTGGGCATTAAATAATAATATTATGGAGTAGTTATAGCTATGTACATGAAGGAAATATCATGTTTCAAGAGAACTCAACAAAGCCTTGTAAATTCAGCCTTAAGAGACAACCTTAAAATCCTGGCCTAGAGACATTCTGAAAATTTCTCATGCAGTGCAGTCCTCAGTACAGCTAAGGAGGAATATCTTCAGAAACACAGGAAGTTCCATCTCCATGTGAGGAAGAGCTTTATTGTGAGGGTGATAGAGCCCTGGAAGAGGCTGTCCAGGGAGGCTGCAAAGTCTCCTTTGCTGGAGGTCTTCCAAACCCCACCTGCATGCCACCCGGTGCCACATGCTGCAGGTGTCCCTGCTTGAGCAGGAAGGTTGAACTAGATGATCTCTAGAGGTCCCTTCCAACCTTGAACATTCTGAGACTGAGAACTTTCTCAAATTGCTCTTTGGGAAATCTTTCTCAAAACTGTTGTTTTGGACACATGCTCCAAAACAGTTAAACAAGTCAAATACATTCATATGCCCCACTGCTCTGGGAAGGCCAGTGCATTATCATCACAGGAGGGAATTGGTTGCAGTGAGAGAAAAAAGTCTCTTTAACCCTCCCCTCTCCCCATGGCAATCCCACAAGCTGATCCACACACCCTACAAACACAGCCCATCAAAGTGGCTTCACGTGCACCAGGACACCTTTCACTGTCCATAGCTGCAGGAAAAACAGTGAAAGCAGTGAGTGCTACCCATGCTCAAGCACTGCCAGCCACAACACAGACCTATCTCCTTGACCCTATTCTAAAAAGCAAAATCACATTATACATTTGAGAGTTTTTTTTTCTTTTTTTTGGTGGTGGTTTTTCACATTTGATTCTCATTTTAGAATCTTTTAGGGTTTATGTTCTTAACTCTTCTTTGCAGCCTTTAGAAACAAAAATTATCTAAAAATGTCAGGTTGTAATTCTTATGTAATGGCTTAGGGATTTAAGAAAGGCACCAAATCCTCTAAGAGTCAGCAAGAGTAGTTTGCAATAATCACACCAGTGACAGATAACATTGCTGGATCCCAGAGACAGGAATCATTGCTGACTTGTGACATACTCGGTAATGGTCTTACTCTGTGTCTGCTGAAAACAAGAAGGATGCTAGTGCAGACAGAGCTTTGGACTGATTATCAGTCCTTAGGAAATCTTACTTCTCTACAGGAAGCTAAAACTTCTCAGCAGCTGGCAATATTTCATTTCTGTTAGAAGACTACAGCGAGTCCCATCTCAAAGCAAGCAAAATCTGGCAAAAAGGGGAATGAAAGATGTTCAGGTAAAACATAAAGCCTCATTTTAGTGAAAGATGAAGCCTCATTTTAATGAAATCTGCTACGGAGCACAGCAAGAAAGAAGAAATCACAAGAGCTAGATGACCAGTCTGAGGAACTGTAGGAAGGAAACAAAATACGAAAGGCAATAAAGTACAGAAGATAATTATGAGCAGATAAATGGAGGAAGCATGCACATGGCACTACTTAATGCTGTGAAACTTGATTACTGCACTGGCTTTCTGCTTCCCAAGAGCAAAGCTCAGAACACAGACCATCCACAAGGCACAGGTGATGGACCAGCCCAGCATACAGATCAACACTGGCTAAAGATGCAATTGCAGCAGCAGAATTGACCAAGAAAGGAAATGTCAGGGAAACTGATCAAGAATTGGGGCTAGATTCAAGCCTGGCACCAACCAATACTACTCCATGAGGTTTGAATTTAGCCCATAAGTTTTAGGTGCAACTTTCTTTACAGACAGTTATAAGAATTCAAAGGCAGAATCAAGCTGATCTGATCTGCAAGTGCATCCCAGGCTATTTGAGTCACTGGAAGACCCCTTCTCTCATTCTCCCCTTAACCTAGGAAAGGTATGTGGCCCCTGCATCTTCTCTTCCTACTTGTGAAATGTCACCACAGCATGTTCTCTAGTGAGGCTATTGGCAGAGCATCTGTATCCACTGCTGCAGGACTTGTTTGAATTCCAGACACTCCTATGTTAGCCTTGTATATATTTACATCAGGATAGCCAGGCACTGTCAAAACAAGTGACACAAAACAACACTGCTAAGCTTCAGGAAGCCTCTGAGGTGCTTTTCAATATTGAAATGAAAAAGATACCTGTACAACTGAAACCTGCAAGTGCAGACATCAGCCGTCCTGAGGACTTGGTGCTGCTTAGTCCCAGGCAGTGTTTCTGTCCTTGTGTGAATAATCTTATCTATAACATATCTACAAGCAAGCAGCACCACAGCCATCATCCTCCTTGCCCAAAAAGAGGAACCCCACAAATTCAGTAGTAAAGCAGTTTTGATGGGGAGAAATAGCCAGTCCAAACAAAAGTGTTCCAAGTATTCTCTTGAGTGTCTTGCATTGATATTCACTGTAAAAGCAATTTCTCCCAAAGAGCATTTGCTGAACCTCCAGCACAGAGGCAACCTGAACTACAAAATCCCGTGGTTCATAAACTCTGCGTACATGTTACACATCCTCCAGACAGCAGAGGAACCACAAAGCTTTTCTTTTTCTCCATCTGGTTATTTAGAAGGCAAGTCCCATCAACACTCCACTTCTCCAGCATTTCAGTTCCTTCTTTGCTATCCTAGCTCCCAGGGGAAGTCTCCATTCCCCAAATCCCTTGTTACCCAGTTGTGCACAGATTTAGCAGGATGACTCAGATCTAGGAACATCAGCTCAACACTCCCCAGCTCTACAGCAATTCCAGATTGTGTGTGGAGAACATCCTGGAGGGTCTGGTGCATCAGGGACAGAGAAGCTTTGGTTGCTCTTTGAAGAGCAAAGGGGCCCCTACCAGCACTAGCTCTGCACACTTCTTGCCCAAACCCTCCAGGTTTTGCTTTGCAGTCCCTCTCTCCAGCATGTGCTGACCTAAATAGTGAGGCATTCCCACTCAGCAGCCATGCTTTTGTGTGGACGCAGGCCACAACAGGCAGAGCTCAAGCACTTGGTAAAAGACAGGTTTAGCTCTTCACTTTTCCCAGTGGCAGAGCCCGAATTCCTCTGCACAGTACCAGACTAGGGAGCACAGGACTTTTGAGGATGCAAGCGCTGTAAGGCTGGCACCCAAATTTGTTTTGTTTGGATTTTTCCCCTTCTCCCTACCAACTTATAGCAACAGTCACAGTAGCTTTTTCATTCCCTTGTGCTTGGTGTCAAACCACAACAAAACCCTAACAATCCAGCATCCCTTAGCAGCACGTGAAGCACAGGCCCAGTTCTGCAGGGAAGGGTTACACCAGCTGCAGTGTTACACAGGGGAAAAGGAGAAAAGATTAATAAAAAGGCCTCAGGCTCTCTGTTTTTGTTTGCTACACTTCTGTAAGAGCAATGACAACAGAGTAATGCAGGACAAAAAAAAAAGGCCTTTCTTTTCCTCTCCCTGCTCCCTCGATCTCCTTTCTGATTACAGTGATAGCTGTAAGACACAAACATCCAAGAGGCTTACTGCTAAATCAACCTGTGTGGAGGAAAGCAGGTGAAAGCAGAAGCATCGCTCTCAGGCTGATGTTCTCAGGGGACAGATTGTTCAAGATACCTTCTTAAAGAGCGTGTATAAGTGGGGCTCTCAGGCCTCCGTCCATCTGAAATAATTAGGCTGTCTTTCCCTGGAGTGCAAACAATTTCTAACTGGGAATGTGGAGAGGGGCATTTCCTGCTGGCAGTAGATGAACATCAGAGTGGACGTGGCTGCAGTTCCTTGGGAGCAGGTCAGTCCCTACCCACACCATGATGGGAAGGCAGGTCTCTCTCAGGGGCATGTCAGTGACACCTCCTGCTCAACCAGGGCAGAAGCCAAACCAGAGCTGCCTCTCCACCCATTTATCAAGACCAGATGAAGAGGGGACTTTTTTGGCAAGCACAAAAAGCATGACAGCCCCCTGGACTCCAGGTGAAATACACAGCTGCCTTTGATGAGAAGCAGAGCAGACACCAGCTTTACTTGCAGACCACCAGGGGAAGCGCCCAGTAATGGGCCTACATTAAGGCAGAGTAAATTAATAATCATGAACAATTTCTGAGCTCATGTCTACTCCGGCTTGTGGGGTAGTCTCTGAGCAGCTAAAACTAGAGCAGAGCAATTCCAGGGGAACAAGTCAAGAGGAAAAGCCTGCACTGGACTGCAGAGACTGTACAGAGCAGTGCCTGGATAATCTCATTTTCAAGTCTCTTGCTTCTGCTGCTCCTCAGCTTCATTCCCTAAATAGGGACTTGCCTTATGGAAATTCTTGAGTCCTTTCTGTGGCGCATGATGATTTCTTCCTTTGTCTTTCTTGCCAATAAATCTTTAACACAGAGTTTCTGCAGAAGTTAGTTCTATTTTCTCCAGGATATTTACACCAACTAGGACCGATAGAGAGCACATGCCTGGCTTGACCAGCCTGCCATGCAGCAGCTGTGTTTTCACTGCACTTCAGACTCTGCTACATACATTTAATATTTCAGCTTCCTTTTTCTCCCCATTGCACATTACATGGCCCTTCAAGCCCCGTCAGTTCCAGAACCGCACTGCCCGGGACTTTGGAGGGAGGCAAAGATATCTCACTGTCTAACACTCAAGAGCTCTTTAACCCACTCCATCTTCAGCTGCTTTCCGTCGCTCACTGCTTTTAACCTAGTTTTAAACTTCCGGAACTCTTATTTCTGGCTGCAGCTTTCATTAACAGAGGCATGTTCCCCACTCGGCTACTTTGGGATGTAGGCTACATCCCCAAAGTGCCTTTTGGGAAAGTCACCTGATGCACTCGCAGAATGAGGGTGCAGTGCCCTGAAAACCAGCAAGCAGCACAGCTTCAAGAGTTTGTTTTTCCTCCCTCACTACACCGCAGCCAGACCCTGTTGGTGAAGCTTTTAGATGGAATTGTTCTTTGCTAGCCACGGGCAATTTTGTTTCCACAACTGATGGTAAGGACCAGCTTTTAAGGACAGAGACCTTTTTTTGTGTGTGTCTTTCCCTCTTCTCCAGCAGTAGCAAAGTATGAAACATTTCTCACTTTGACTATTCAGATTGTTGTGCCCTATAAGTTTATTATATAGGTTTTGATAGGTATTATAGTGGTTATTGGCAAGAAAAAGGGTTTCTTGCACAAAAAAGGGTCTCCTGTCATTAGATTGGAATGTTAAGGTTTATAGGACCTCTCAGTTGTCACAAGCACGTACAACATCTAACTGGGAAAACAGTTTCCTGCTGATCCAGGGAAAGTCTCCTTTCATTACTACCCATACTGGCTCTCTAGTGTGAATTGCAGCAGCCCCTAGTCCCTGTTGCAGCAGTGCTCATAGACATCCCCAGCATCTCCTCCTTGCTGCATTGCTCTGAGTCTGTCAGTTTGCATCTCATCTTCCTCTAGGAAGAGCGGTGACCTGACTGGATTGAGGTAGAGGCTGGAAAGAAAAGTGATTTGGCAATGCTTTGTGAAATGCCCCAGTTGTTTCATATTCTTGGCCATCCCAAAAAGATCTCAAAAAGATGGTGCATATGGGGCAAAGGCTGTTGCATATGGCTACTTTCAAAAGGGTCTACGTACTTTTCTGCCAAGAGGGGACAAGCTTCCCTGAGTGGGGTGGAAGCAAACTGCCCTGGTCCCAAAGCCACGTGGCTCTGTCAGAGCTTCACCCTTTGCTGCTGAGATGAGCTGGGACGCTGCATGGAGCAGCTCAGTCACCAAGCCTGTATTTGATGCAGACTGCAGCACACCAGTCAAACAGCACACACACACTTTTGCATCTGGCTGCAAAAGACCACGTAAGACCTACCCACAGCTACTAGCACCCATTTAAAGCAACTCTGGTCTTGAAAGCATCAGTGCACAAAGATGGGATGGGGATGCCGAACATCAACAGCAGGACTCTCTCCATAGGAGCTGCACACAAGTTTAACAAATCCTTACTATCCCTACATCTTGGCAGAGATGCTGAGGTTGACATTCCTATCCCTTCTTCACAAGGAGGGATATTGTAGCAGAACTGAAATAAGCAGCTCCTGAGGCTTCACACAAGCAGCTCATGAGGCTGTGAAAGGAATGTACCAATATTGGGCTTTGCACTGAGGACTTTTGGTCCCAGGCTCAGACACCATCCCAGAAAGAGCCATTGACACCCAAAGGCATTTTGCACATCTCCAGAACAACCACCTTTCTGACACCTCCTGCAGCATTTGGAGTGACTTTGAAACAAATTTGGCCTAATGGAAATGAAACCACAAGCAGCTGGGCTGGCTGTTGTCAAAACACGTTCTGCAATTGCAGTAACCACATCTACTACTGTATCCCATTTCCCTGCCTGAACATGAATCCGTTTCCTTCTTTAAGCTGGCCTTCCAGCTGTGCTGACTCCTCCTATCCTTGTGCAAGACTGCACAATCCCTCAGGGCTTTCATAGGCTGTTCCTGATATAAGTCCAAAAGGTGCTAGCAGTTCCCCGCTCCAAACATCTGCCAGCTTGTGAAGTGGATGGAGCTGGTATTAAAATGTGCATTGAGCAGCATAAGAAGCTACCAATAGTTATTCAGCAGAACAGCCTACATCCCGCAATTGGTCTACATCTCACAGTTGGTTTATAAAAAAATAAGACAACAAATACTCTTATATTTCAAGTCATCTCTTATTAAGTTATCTTCAGTTGATAATTTCCTTAACTTTCAATTTCTTACAATCAAAAGACCTTTCAGAGCTCCATCTGGCCACCTTAACAAAGGGCACTTTAGGAAGCAACTTGGTCGATACCATGAGGACAGTCTGGGGGCTTTACAAACTCACAAGGTAACAGAACCACCCAAAGCTACAAGATGAAACCAAACAAATTCAGAGTGAGGGCAAGTAAGGTAATAGTGGTGGTATAAAACACAGGAACAATTTTACAAGGTGAATTTTCCAACACTAAAATTTTTAAATAAGAATGGATGTCTTCCTCTACTCAGTCCTCTAGTTTAAGTAGGAGTCAGCTGAGGGCAGCCTTATAACTTGTTCCCTGCAGCACATTAGACCAAGATCACAAGGGTCTCTGACCTACAGGTTAATGCCTGTGAAGAGATATTATTAATAAAAATAATCAGTCAAATCACTGCCCTTTAAATCCCTGCATACAACTCCTCTGCTATAAGGCCACAATGTAGAATCAATTAAAGTGCAAGGAAAGTGGAAGAGGGGAGAAGCCAAGAGTTTGATCAACAGCAGAGACCACACACTGCTCCCTGGGCCAGGGGGTCCAGCCAGCTCAGAGCTGGAGGACACTGGGAGGAGGATGGAGCTGTGAGCTCTGTTCTGCACCAGGCCAAACGGGTCTCGCTCTCAGCTCCAGGAGATCATGGGAGGTTGGCTATTACCGACTATAACAGCACTCCGTGGCCTCTGCTGCTCAGTGGAGGACACAGGCTTGCATTCTGCATGGCTGCCAAAGCAGCAGCATTCCCAAACACCACACAGCCCCACTGTACCACAGACCTAAACACAAACTTGCTATTCTTTCGCTTTAAGCTCCCAGCCAAGCGCTCTGTGCAATTATAACTCTAAACCAAGCGGGTCTGGATATAAATTAAAAAAAGAAAAGAAAACAAAGCTGTTTAATGTACTGTCCCTCTGGAATCAATAAAAAAAATAAAAATCCATAGTCAGATCTAGCCTTCTCCATGCTTTTCACATTAAAAAGTTGGCAGGGGAGTTTACAATGAATGAAAATTATACTGCACACACCCTCAGAAAGCCACCAGAGGGTAGCAAAACATTTTAAAGAGCAGCTGACAGAAGGCCAGCAAGACAGCCAGATGCACACCTGCATCTCTCCCTTCCCAGCAGCTCAGTTCTTCAGAAAAGTCACATTTTTCTTCACCCCATGCATTTTTTTAATAGATGCTAATAATAATAAAACTTTCAGACTCCCACTCCAGTTGCATGGGACCCTCTCAGCTCTGCAAGTGTCTCTAGGAGCCAAACTGACACTGCTCTGATGCCCGTTCATGCTTCTGCTGAGCATTAGGGTAGGAACTCTTTAGGCATCCCATATGTGAGATCCTGATCAAGACTATCCAAGCCACGATGCCAGTAGTCCCATTTCCCTGTTTGGAACAAGGAATAAGGAGACTAGGGAGAGCGGCGGGGATGAGTCTGGCTTTTAAACAGCTTTTTCATGCACATTCTGCAGGAACCAAAAATAGCTGCTAAATATTTCAGCAGCTCATTCACAATAATTAAAATTGCGATGTGTTTGCTGTCAATCCCAAATGCAGTGAAAGCCATCAGATATATTATTCACTACAAATTACCCAGCTGCATTTGCAGTTGAAAATTTCCATTCACTTAGACCTAAATTCAAAGAATCCATCAAACCTTTAAATCAGAAGTTCTTTCAAATCCGCCTGTTCCTAAAAACAAGGAAGATGAACCTTCCCTTGGCCATCCCATTACTAAACACAGGTACATCTCCTCTAGGAGGCTACTGCAATAACTGCAGCACAGCTGATGCGCTGCACAATGCCAAGTTACACCTACTCAGTGCAGAATACACAAAGCTGCTTTCAGTGCATATTGGAGATGTGGAAATCATTAAACACATTGTCTTCAAAATCAAAATATTTCACTTATTCCACCTAGCACTGTGTCATATCTAATCCCAGCCCTCTGCCACATTCCCAGGAAGCAATGGGAGATGGAAGGAAGCTCTTCCAGGCCTATTCCAATTTTAAGTAAAATTGTCTACCCTCAGAGTGAAACTTTGATCAGTCCTGCCCCAACAAAACTAGAAGAGAAACTTGCAGTTTCCCTAAAGTAAATGCCCAAGATAACGACATCAGAAGCATCACTTATAGGCATATGAAAAGATCTCTAGCATCATCTAAGCTCAGTCATGAAGCACACTCCTCCATTATATCTTCAGCATGAACTGCAAGTGTGAAATAGGACACACACAGTACAAGAAAACTATCTGTGCAAGGCATTATATATTTTTAAGAAACTACAGAGTATTTAAAGACCTCTTTGCTTTCGGCATAGCCAAGGTCAAGATACCCCAAGGGAACATATTTCAGAAACACTAAGCAACCCTGCTGGGATAGTCAGAACATGGACAATTGTGTCCAGGATCACCCAGGCATATTTTGATGTTTAATATAATCTGTTATTTAAAAAAAAGCTCTCCCTCATCTGTACTATGAGGTAGTCCAGAATATATCAGGCAGAAAATCCTCAGTCTGCTTGGCATGTACAAAGCCACTCATTTTTTCATCCTTTTGCCCCAGTGACCTTTACGGTTTCACAACTACACAAGGAAGCTGTTAACAATGTCCAATACAGAACAAATATTTGGCAAAACAAGCTGCAGAACCTGTTTTTTAAAAAAAAAGGAGAGTTGCACTTGATTGCTACACATTTGCATCCCAGTCACACGGTATTGATCCTACTTGTAAAGGAATAACTGCTGGGAACTCCATTCGAGCACAGCAAGCACTGCACCTTTTGGTGGGAAGCTACAGCCCAATTTTTGTTCTCCCACATTAACAACACACACATGGGCATAAGGCAAACCTCTCCCTTCTCCAAGCTGCAAAAAGCAGAAAGACAAATTTTACCCACCTCCCAGAAAAAGCGGAGTGTGATGCCCAGTCTTGGAAGTCCTCTGTTGGCTCCAGTGTTGTCACAGCCCTAGGTGCAGTGGGCTGTGCTTCCCAAAACTGCCCTGACTATTTTTGAACTTCAGAGTTTCAACTCACTCCTTAACCCTTTCCTTCCAACTCCATGGGAAGTCCCATTAAAGTCACTGTCTAAATAGAGATGACTTGCATGCAATTTCCAGGATGAATGTTCCAACTTATGACTTGCATGATTTAGGGCTTCAATATGTGGTAATTGCAGACACCTTTTTACATCAGTTGTGGGTATGATTTGGTTTTGAGTGGTGAAGTAGAAAAGAGGGAGACTGCTGCACTGGAGTTTCCCTGCAAGACCCCTTTTGACCAGTGTAAAGGTCACTTTTTAGACTAGTGATGGAGGAAAGGAGGAAAGTCACAAATATTCCCTTCAGGAAAGATGAAAGTGGAAACATATGTCATAGATCCATAGATCTCACCAAGCACATCTCCTCTTTCTGGGCAACACGCTGCACTGTCACTCTTGAATGTCACCTTCACAGAGAGAAGGATTTCTCAGAAGTCAGCTTGGAGCAACAAAACCCACCTCCTTCAGAAATACACCCAGAGGCGTGCAAGGCCAGGACATCATCATGGCAGGCCATAATTAAGACTTCTGAATAGCTACAGCTCCTCATTGGTGCCTTTATGTAGTAATTGAAAGCAGCTAAAATAAAAGCCATCCCCACACTTACATGTCTACGAAAACACAGAATTACAATAGTAATAGAAAGCAGTTGGTCAGATATCACCCTCAGTGAGCAAGTCAAGAGGTCCAGGACCTGTTTCCAACCTTGCTGCTACTGATTTCTGCAGGACCTTCCATCAAGCCCTAAATAAACAGACATTAGCCAAAAGCGTTTATCTGGGCTAAAGGCTGGAGCGCCACACAGTAAACTCCTAAACATCAAAGTTTCTGTAAAACTTCAGACCCCATCCCACACAACATGAAAGTTTTTGTTCGTTAAGCTCAAACCACTGGTCTGTGGAAAGCTGTCTCGCAAAGGCAGGACTTCTCTTGTCTACTGATCACAACTGTGGTGGAGAGATTAGCTAGGAATTAAGGCTGGGCAACATGTGCAATAACCACCACCAGATATTCCACAAGACTCAACTCTCATGCTAAAACACTGTGGTTCTCTCTTATTAGCTCTGCATGCAGGAAAAGACCTACAGTATTGGGGATCGGACATCTCAGAGAAACTGGACTTCAGACTTTGTATCTCCTTTCCGTTACCATCAGTATTCCAGCACTGCAGGACTGAGCTGCATGGGCTGGCTAGTATCTACTCAGAGAAAAGCAAGGCGCTTGCCAGGGCTTGAACTGCAGGATGCACCGAGGTGGGCTACACACACCAGGACTGAGGCTGCATACGCTGCTGACACTCTAACATGCATAGGCAAGCACACATTGGCTGTTTTTCCTCCACAAATGACTTTGTAGCAATGACATTTTCCGACAAAAATAGCGGTAGTTTGACCAAGTGAGGAAAAAAAATTCACATTTCTCAGTAGAAAAAAAAAAAAAAGAAGCGTGGGGGGAAAAGAGCATTTGCAGAGCATGCAGTGCAATGGGAAAGGATTGTCAGATTACCTGGAGAACTGCTGCTCGTCTCCACCAAAGCTCTATTTTGGTTCGGAGTCCTGCTTGCAAATTCCCCGTTAGAGAGGATGATACAGATTTTCTTATGGTATTTTAGATTAATTGCTGCATGACAAATTGAATATCCTCAAAGTATGATACCTATAAGCTTCTGATTCATGCATTTGTCATTTTGGATTATTAAGGCTATGTGTATTTTTAACAAGGATATAGAACATGAGAAAAAACATCCAATTTACAACTTTATCTCTAGAATGAGTTTAGTATGTAGTGACTCTGGGTTCCATAATAAAATTGCACTGTAAGCATGCCACTTTCAATATTATCACTCAATGCATTCACTATATGACATAGTAAAAAAGCCAGATTTGGAAGGATGACTACTAAGATTAGAAAAATAAAAACATAGGACATCTACAAAAAAAGCTCAGGATCACTCAGACCCCAGGACACAGCACTTAACCTCAGCCCACCCAAGAATACAGAGCTAACTGTAGCACACCACAATGTGCTGCAAGGGCAGAAAGAGGAGCCAGAGAAACCATGGAAAAGAAACTTGCTTGCAACTTCTCAGTAGAGGCAGCATTGATGTGGCATATTATCATTTATTCCAAAATATTGTTAAAATGAGAAACTTTTCACTGCCACATGTTAAGACTGCGTTCTGTATACGAAAAGACTTTGTGGACAAACACTATAAAGTTGAATAACTGTATGGTCCCAACTTACTAAGTTTTAATCCCCCCAACAATCACACAAAGCAAGGTCCAATTAAAGCAAGAGCCAAACTTGCCATCACAACACTCCTGATACAGGAGGCAGGATTGCAACACAGAAGAATCTCTCCCAAACTTAGGGTTGTACGCTGCATGTCTTATAACTACTATCAGCATTGATAAGATATATCTGCCTTAAGTGACAGAACTCAGGCCAGGAGAGCAAGGTGGAAGGAAAGCACCAGACTGGCCAAGCTTGCAGCAGTTCACACCAGTTAATTGAGGAGAGAGCACTGACACATTTTAAAGGAGCTACTTGTGTAAATTCAGAGCTGACAAGATGCAGGCAAGAAAGGTGTTACTGGACTGTAAAGCGCATTGGGTGGAAAGGATAACACTGGGTATGTGGAATCTGCTGTCACCAATGCTCCTGAAGGTACTATGGACTCTCAGATGTGGGGGAGAACTAGGGGGACCCAAGTAATAGAGAAACTTTGGGATTGGGAAAATGTATCATGCAGAGATGCCCTCAGTTTGGGCTTGAGCTCTGCCACACAGTCAGACCAAGCACCTGCTCAAAGCAGCACGGAGCAAACGCTGAAGGGCACCAGAAGGCCTTTCACTGAAAAGTCTCTTTAAAACCAAACCCACATGGATGGCCACGGTTCAAGGCAATGGCACAAACACCCAGATCAGCTCTGCACAGTTAGCTCAGTGTGTCTCCTGCTCACAGAACTGTCCCTAGGCTGCTCCCTGGCACAGAAGTGTCCCAAGAGCTGAAGGGCCACATTTGCACAGCTCTGCATGAGACCAACCCTAGGCTGCTCTGTATAGAGCCACCCCAGGGGTTGTGTCTGTGGCACAGACTGCATAAACTAACCACAGATAATCCAAATGGTTATTACTGCTCTGATTTTGGAAAGAAAAGCAAGTGAAGCTATTGCAATGTACTTGAGATCTACAGACAACCACTATTGCCCCAAAATCTCAATGCCTGCCCCACATACCAACATCAAATTATGATGAATAATTACTTCATACGGGTTCATCTTAGATAAGAAAAATCCCCAAAGAGAGAAAAAAGTTACTATACCTATGGGAAATTCTATTCCAAAACATTGTGTTTGATAATTACAATCTTTTTTTTTCCATTTTCCAACCTGAATTCATTCACGTATTTCCAATATGAGTGTAGCAGGAGGTCCCATACCTATTAATAGGCACATCAAGACTTTGACAGGAAGGGGCAGCCATAAGGTCACACTGGGAAGCTGTCACTATCTGGTGGCTCTTTGATGGTTTAGGTAGCATAAATCTCATAGTCCTGATTTAACCTACCAAAGCTACTAGTGCAATGGCCATGGGCAAGAATCCTTCATGGGAGGCTGAGAGGCCAAGTGTCAGTGAACAGGGAGATTTTAAAAGAGGCCCATCAAGAGATGGCCCAAGCAAGGGCATTATGTGACCTGCTGTCAGTCTTATGCCACTGCAGCGGGACTATCAGTCCCCCAAACTGTCACTCCATGCCTCTTCACAGCACTGCCTGTGACTGGTCTCAGTGGGAATAACCAAGACTGTTCTTTCTTTATATTTAGAACTGCACAAAGTTAAGGCTCACAGAACTGTTACTGATTATCACAATAATAGAGAAGTCTAAGATGAGATTTAGGATGAAAATCCTTCCCTTCAGATTATAGGGGAGTAAAGGAAGGAATCAGACACTTCATTAAACCAACAAGCTCAACCCTTTACAAGGGGGAGGTTTCTGACATTTTTTCAAACCATTTTCACATGCAGATAAATATGCCAAGGGACCTCAGCAAAGTGAAACACCTCAATTTCACAAGAGAGCCTTTACTTTCTGGGTTTAAAAAAAAAAGCTAAAAATTACTATATTCCACCAGATTAAGCAGTGAAAAAAGCTACAGCACCATCCACTCCTCACTGCAGAATTTCCTCCTCTAGTTTCATAAACTGAAAATAAAACCTACAATCTGAAGGTCACACAGGCACCGTCCCCAAACGCGGGGCACTGAACTACAGCCAACCCTATGTGAAAAGTAACGGGCTCAACCGGAGGCTGCAGATTACAGGAACATAAGGCTAAGCTTCATACAAGCAGGTTGCACTGTTTGAGTGACAGCCTCATCACAGCCTCCAGACTCGCAGCTCCGCAGTGATGCTTGCAGGCTCCTGGGCTGAGCTCAGCAAGCCAACCCCACGAGGATGCCAAATACCTGATCCTATGGAAACTGTTCAAAACTCCTGATACACACAACAAAATTGCACTACCCAGAAGGCAAACCCTGCAGAGCCTGGGATCGTTACAGAGGGAGGGAGCTCTGCTGCTGCAGCAACTCCTCCTTCTCAATGCTTTTGCATCTGCAGGGATGGGCCAAAGCCCATTTCTTCAGCGGGAATTTTAATTGAAATTAGGTCAAGTCTTGGCTGAAAGCTTCAGGACAAAATATATAGACAGGAAACCTATCTACTCACACATCCAAACCAGAGCAGAACAAACCCATGCACAACCACATCCAGTTTTGGAAGGAACTTTGTATTGCTGTACATATAATATAAAAATTATAAAGTTAAATATAAAATTGGTGGAAAATTTCTATCTGAAGTTTTTTGTAAGCATTTCTTCCTCCCCAAAACTGCTCTAAAAATAACTTTCAAAAAAGTTCTCATTTTTAAATGGCTCAGTACTTTGACAGAGAGGAGTTGGACAAGCATGTAATTCCTTGGAGACGTTCTTCTCCAATGGAGGTGTCAAGAGGTGGGGAGACAGGCTGACCCGAGGCTGCAGACTTTCTCCTCAGGCACTATCCAGCTCCCAGTGCTTTCTTCATGGTCCTCCTTGCACTTGCGGGAATACAGCATCTCCAGCAGCTCAGAGACTTTGAAGGACAGCCTAGCAAGAGCTGAGCTCCAAGAATTATCATGACTCTGCCCTGCAGGATCCTGTCAGGGCTAGAAATCTCAAAACCAGTTGTTAAAGGATTACTTTTGTTCAGTATTGAGCAATCAGTAATCCATTTTTTCCCATTCTTTCAAGAAAAGTCATTGCAACTGGATGGGTGAGTAGAGGACTCCATAACCTGCCAAGGGCCACTGGAAAATTCAGATTTGAGGAGAATCCCAAGTGCCCAGAAATTGCTCTGCCATTTCCCAATGCTAAGCAGAACAAGGACAAAGGAACAAAAGATATGACAGACCAAGATAAACTCTGGTACAAAGCAGGACAGACCAATATCTGCCATCGGTAATTACTATTCCCCAGGTAGGAGCCTGGACAGCTGTTGGAAACATCCTGAGGCTTCAACAGGTCTATTGATTCCATTGATATTTACTCTCGCTTCACCCTTGGTGATTTACACAAATAAGATTACAAAAAAGAAAGGAAGGAGAGGGTAGCAGGAGGGAGGAGAAGGGTAATTAGTGCTGTCTGAGAAGGAGATCAGTAGGGTCTTAGTAACAAGGGAAAAGAAAAGGGACTGACAGGCATTTAGTATTTCAAGCACAGAAAGGTTCTTGCAGCTAGGGATGCCAAAGCAAGACTTGCTTATTATGACTATGACAAAGCAGAAAAAGCAGAACACACATTGATTAAAGCAGCAGGCGTCTCCCTTGGATGCCTAGACACAGTAAGGGGCTGCAGCTTCCCAAGGAGGCGAGCACTTGGATTGCAGCTATTCCGAGACACAGACATATGCTGGGCCCATCTGGAGGTCTCTATATTTGATGGATGTCGGATACTTCTGAAGACATCAGGGAAGGGAGCTGAAATATTGTTAACTGATTGACGCTGAGGGCACTTAACTAAGGATGACCCCACTTCTTAAAAATTCACATCTGCCCTGCAAGAGAAGCTCAGAAAGTCTTCCTGGTAGAGATCATGAGTCCTATGGCTTCCAAAAAACAACGCCTTATGTTGAAACGTGTCATCATCCTTTAACTAACAGAGCAGGGGATGTCAGCGAGGTGGCCTTACTCCCACCCTCATCAGCTGCCAGCAGCTCCACCAGGGGCACCAGACCTGAACCATGGCCACAAAGATGCACTGCATCCATGTTGACAAGTCTGGGATGTGAAGGGCCTGTTCCAGCTCCTTCAGCACCTCCTGAGGTGGCTTCCCAGGAGCACAGGCTTTGCTATGGCACCATTATGGTGCAATGCCAAAGTTAATGGGCAACAGGGCATCCATGCAGTGACTCCTACCCTAGCTGACAGCTTCGCAACACAGCTTGTATGACACATTTTCTGCTCTTCCCCCAAGAGAGGATACCTGGATTCTGTCCATGGGTCCTGCCACTGATCTGTCACTTAGCCAAGGGTCTCTGAACTGTAGCAAATCCTATTTTCTAATTAAAAACTCTTGAAAGTCTGATCATATTTTGTGTCTAGCACTAGCCAGAAACATGTAGGCAATAAAAGCAAAGGTAGGAAATCATCTAACAATTTAGCAGGCTGTTTGAGACCTATACAATCATATTTTGTCTCACACAAACAGTAGGTGGAAGAAAGCACCAAAGAGTTCTATCTGCCCATGTTCAAGAGCAGAACAAGCAAAACAGCCCAATAACACATCTCTAAGAAAACTGCTTTCAGAAAGCAGCTCCAAGGACCGCCTTGCACTTTGCCCCTGCCTAGACAAACAAAAATAAACACTTTCTTCCCCAGCATTCAACACCAGCCTGTTTGAAAAACCATCTGAATACAAATACTTATTACTTTCAGCATATGGAGATGTCCATGACTCATACCAAGGACAGAGTGTAAAATGTGCTACAGCTTACTGCTCTTCTCAGCAGCTCCTCCCAGCTTGCTGAGTTGTCTTAATAGTCTCAGGATTACAGTGCATGCTGCACCAAACTGCTGATTTTACCTGCCAGGGCTCGGAGATGCAATGCCATCCTGCTTCATGCTGTGCTTCTTTGGGAAGAGGTATCCTAGCACAGGAAACACCTGTGTGGAGCTGGTAGCCCAATTGCCCTTGTGACCACAGGCTCAGAAAGAGCATGGGTGAGATGCAGACGTCACACCACTGTGGCAGACATGGAAGATTTGGTTGATAGCCCCATTGCCTGAGGTGGTTTCAGAGACTGAGAGCTGCCTGCCAAACGCCATTTCTCTTGGCTGTTGCTGAACGGTGAGGCCAGAGCTGTTCATGGAGATAGATGGCATCAGAGTTGATGGAGCTGTGACAATTAACACCAACCAATAGCTGGCCAACTCCGCAGAGTCATTATATACATTTGAAACAGTTTGGGGGCCAGGGTAATCCCTCTGGGGAAGAGGGGGAGTTCCACTTATTTGCTCCAACAGAGCTATTTATGGAAAGAATCAGCCAGAACTCCAGGAGTGAAGGAATTGGACTAAATAACTTCTACCTGATCCTTTCAGTAGCAGACAGTGAACACAGTCTTACTGCCCCTTACACGTCTTGGATGAGGACTGAGGAAGGAGACAAGAGTCTTCCCAGAAGTTATCCTCATTTGGGCTGCAGCTCGGGCTTTATGTTGTCAGCTCAGACAAACAAGCGCTTGATAAAGTCAAGTGACAAGAAAGTACAAAGGAAAAGTTATAAATATGCATCAGTCTCAGGCTGGACGATCAAGGGCAATTATATGATAAAAGTCTTTTAAGAGCTAAAAAGTGTGTGGGGGGGGCAGGATTAAAAGTTGTGCATACCTACATACACAAAGCTTTACAATCACAAACAAGTGACCCTCTCCTTCCTCACTGGATAAGAAGACAGTCTTGTGACTGTGACCTGGCACAGAAGCTTTGCAAACTTAAAAGCTCCCTATGTTTTCTCTGGGTTATCTACTATTTGGAAGAAAAGCTGTCTTTTAGCACCATACAGTCAAATCTCCACCTCCCTCAAAGGAACCTCTTGCAGCTAGAGAAAAGCTAGAACTAAGGCACAGGTTTGGCTGTAGAAAGATGTCATCTCCCTCAGCAAACCAGTTTCAGGCTGTGCTAGGAAACTAGATATTACTCAAAAAAAGTAACTGCTCCAGGGCTCCCCCAGTGCTAGTGCTGAGGAAACATCAATCCGCCCAAACCTGACCAGCCTTCACACTTCAAAATAAAGAGCTTATTAATCAGCTTCTGAAAAGCTTGTAAATAAAATGCACAGGAAGAATATTTCTGGGCTAAACGGCTTTAATTGACTCTTGTCCAGTCAGCACATGGAATGGCTATTTCTCCATAGCATGAGAAATAACCAAAGGTGTAAAACAGGAGTAATGCTTAGGCTTCTGCTTACAGAAAAGCAGAGAAAACCTGTTTTATTTGCCAGAAGAGTTCCATTTGCCAGCACCAGCTACCAGGAAAGAATTCCAATATGCTTTAAAACATTGGCATAGGCTTTTTCGAAGAGTCATTGAGACCACTGCAATGCACAGGAGGAAATGCAGGGTGACAAGTGATGCTGCACTCACTTTCGTGGCACTGGGATCTCTAACTTTTCTAGCTCAGCACTATGAATCACAGTGAGTCAGGCTGCCTTATCTTTGCACATACTTGGCCCATTTCTGTGCACTTGAAAAAGGACTAGCAGAGCTGCAGCCCCGGTGCTTAGAAGAACGCACAGAATGTGTTTTCCAATTCTCTCCTTGCCCTTGAAGTAAAGCACATGCACACGAAAGAAAGTCTCAGTGTTCACTCACATACATCCTCACTTTCCCTAGTGTCAGGGAGCTCTGCTGATAGTGCAAGGACCCCCAGTGCTCATATCTGAAGTGCTACCAGAAAAGAAGAGGTCTTATCCCCTAAAGCACGAGGGAAATGAGGCAGAGAGCAGAGCTCCAATTAGACTGAGCTCTTAGAAACTCTTGACACACTGCGTTTGTTCACTAGCCATTACCTACCTGCTGTTCAGGGCCAAGCAGCATGCTGCAGGACTGCATGACCAACTGAATCATTGACAAATCATGCCCTGGTTTTCTTATGAATTCCCCACAAGCACCCCCAGCTCCAGGAGTGCCAAGTGACCAAACATGCCCACAAAAGCAGCTGCTATTCAGGATCAAATCATTATCCATTACTGTCTTCTCAAGCAACTGAATCAGGTAAGGGAGAGCTGCACACAGGCACGTTACTATTACTTTAGACCATGGGTTAACGCAAGCATCTCAAAACAAGACACCAAAACAACTTCCATAATGACCTTCCATCCAGCAGCTCTATGAACAGTATGCCCTTTGCAAAAGGGAACCATTAACTCCAGTAGGTGCAGGGAAGAGTCCATTAAAGCTTACTACATACTAATGCACTTATCTCCATTAGTGGGGAGGTAAACTGAGACACAGAGGGAAATATTTTTGCCTTCAAGGTCATACACTAAGTCTACTGTGGAGCAGAAATGGAAATCAGTGCTTATTTCCAGCTCAGACTTTGACCACAATTGTAAGTGAGAGGAAAATTCCCTCTAATTGTAGAGGTTGGGGAAGTTCAGGACCCTGGATCTATTCTTGGCTTTTGCTTTCAGCTTCAACATGCAACTTTGGAAGGTCATATTTTGGTGCCTTCCCCCCCCCCCCTTGAATCATCATGCTTAGGCTCTGTATTCAAGGACAAGAGGTCCATTAATACTGGATAGGCAGATATGCAAATATAAATATTTTGGACAGTGAGGGTCTCAACAGAAGTTGTCTCCATGAGATGACACTGTCTGCTGCACACCCCCTCACAGCAGTGATAGTGTCCCTCATTTGGCAGATTTCTTGAGACAGGGATGAGCTCAGGTAAATCAAGCAAGCCTCAAAAAACACAAATCCCTTTGTCAATTCCTCTCCCACACTAGAGAATCCATGCGAAGAACAGTCTCCCCTTTCACAGCCAGCTGGATCTGCCCCAAATCATTTCAGGCTCTATAAGACCCATACCTTGAAGGGTCTTCCTTGGTCCAGAGATCACTTTGGCATTACCAGGAATTGTTCAGGATCTCTCAAGTAGGAATGTCACTGCCATTCTGAATTAGTTTCAATGGAATTTTTACTAAAATTGAAGCTTTTTTAAAAAAAAGGAAAAGGGATGACTGTGCTAATACTCTCTGCAGACAAATTGCCTTCAGAAGTCTTGCTTTACCCAACTGAAAACAGCACATGGGTCTATCATACTCAAAAATTCCCCTCAGGGGAGCTTAAAAATCACAAGAGGCCACAAAACAAACAAAGCACTGAATTAGACTTTTTATTTTCCTTTCCAAAACAGAAATCTTGTTTTCCAGCCAGACAGTAGGTCAGCTTAGCCACTCTGCTTCAGACATCACAGGGAGCATCAATGCCTGGCAGTGCCAGGGTGAGGTGACACTCTGGTATAACTCCACACACTTTCTTCAAAGGCTTGTTATAAATACCTCCCAAGGACATATATGTGAGTAATGATCAATATTAACTCTTGTTTCACAGTCAACTAATATGGTCCTCTTAGCAAGAGGAAGGCAAAATTTGAAGACATGAATCCCCTTTGCCCCTTCAGTTTTGGAAATGCCAGTTTCCACAGCTATTATTTGCGCAACAGCAGCTGAGCAAATTCCAGCTGAAATGAACAGACTTTAGAGGGTTCAAATTCAGTGTTTTGGCCATGATTAATTCAGTTTTGCCTTTGAACTCCAGTGGAGTCAATACTTAATGGACAGTACCCAGAATTAGGCACTCCCCATTAAACTTGTCCGAAGTCCCATAGTTAATACACCTACTGTACTTAGTCTCTACTTAGGTATTCTGCAAAACACAGGCCACAAGGTAATCCTGAAAAATTTCTCTGAAGGCTGGAGCAGAAACAGCATTCAATCCTGACTTGAACATTCCTTGTGGCAGAGTTCACCACGGCCCTCAGGATGAGGTACACTGTTACTGTAAGCTAGTTACCTTCACAGCTAAAATTCAATTAATTTATGGTCAGAATATGCCTGCCTTTCATTTCCAGACACTGGATCTTGCCGTACATTATGGAGTTATTCTCCATCTAAATACTAGAAAAATAAAATCTCTCAAAACTCAATCATATACTTAGGATCTCTCATTATAAAGTCATATTTCTGGTCATTCTCACATTATTCTGATTTCTCTCTTTTTGTCCAATATCTAAAAAGAGATAAATAATGCAAGTGGTCACATTTTCCTCTGGAATTGACCTCTCATTACCACCCCACATAATTTTTTGCCCTGCCACAGATGGCCTTCAGTCACCAGTCCAGAATTCCACATGTCTGAGCGTCACCACTGCTGAAGCACCTGCAAGTGCAGTCACAAGCAGAGGAACTTGGAGTGTTTAGATTAAATCCTGGTAGCTCTGCTCCAGCTGAGTGCTCACAGTGGCCCTCCATCTCTTCAGACTTGGCTCCTTTTCAAAAATAGGAAATCTGTCATTCTCTGGACACAAAGGCCTGCTTTTCTTTTCAAAGCCTCCCCAAGATTTGCTTCACTGGGCAATGGAATGGTTCTGATCAAATGATGTGTTGTCATCCTGATCATTGCATCTCATCATCAGGAAGCCAAGAAGCAGGAGCAACCTCAGCCAGACCCCACTAAAAAGCCTCAAGAGCCGAACCCTGGAGTCTCAAGTTGCAGCTTGCTACTCTAGCAGCTGTATCACAGCCCCATTTGTAATTCTGGGCTCCATTTCATAGATAAATTATTACTTTAAGACTGCTATAATAATGAAATTTAACAGTTCTGGAGTAATTTACATTGATAGCACTGCAAATACGTTAATTAACAGCATGGTTACACCAGCTTCAGGAATCAATCATCTCCAAATTGCCAACCTATTCACATCAACACTGATTCCAAAAGGAAGTATCCAAAGCTCCCACCAAATTGGTAATAATTATTATTTGAGCTTAATTTGAAGTGTAGCAATAAAGTACAAGAAAGAACATTAAAATTAACCTTAATAAATTCACACCATGCCTACCACATACTGGAAGAGAGAAAAGCTTCTCAGAAAAGACCTCACAGAACATTTTACACAGTTCCATTTTCCACAGAGCTTACAAGTGGAAATTCAACTTGCAGCTGGATCCCAGTATTTTCAAAATTCATTTTGGCTTTGCATGGTTCAGTTATAAAAACCTTTGAAACACAATGCAACAGTATGTTATTTTGAAAGAACTTGAGATAAATCCAAGAAAAAACTCTATAGGAAAAATAGGAACAGATACAGACATAGGATGACATTTTATTAGAATAAGAACACTCCTCCTTTAGGGCATAAGCCAAATCTTGGAGGCTAGAAGGTGGTTTTCCCTACAGAAATACTTAATCTTGTGAGCAGTCTCTGAAGTACTTGCCACTGGACAGTGCCAGGCAAGTAAGATTTATGGTCAATTTTGTCCACTATTAGCAGACATAATAATTAAGTTGGCACCTGACAAAAGTCAAAACTGCATCTGAACTTCACAAACTTAAGGGTTTTTTTTTTTTTAATTCAAATATGCCTGCATTCCTCAACCTCTTTGGAGCTTGGCAGAGCTAAGAGAAAGCCTTGGCACTCAAGTTGAAACTGAAATCACTAAACACGTCCCTTAATAGATCCTGATATACAAGTGCTAGAAGAAAGGTTGCCAGTGACTTTTGAAGCCTAATTTCACCCATCACCAAAAGGAGTGCACAACAGAAAACAGCTTATACAGCGCCCTGCTGTGCATCATCCCTTTAGCATGCATATTGCATTTTTTTAAAAAATGTGCAAAAAAGTGAAAAACTATTTAAGTCCAAATGCTGAATTTGCAGACCCCAGCCTTATGCCAGACAAGATGTTGATCTTTAAGCTTGTCAACCCATAAGACTTCTATTTAAATAGCTTTCTCACATTATAGCAGTGAAGTGAGATGCAATCCATCTGGAGCAGGTAGAGAAGAGGGTCAGCAGGATTGGCTGAAGAATGGAGCTGTGTGTGACAAAGACTAAAGGAGCTTGGCCCATTTAAGCCTAGCAAAACCAAATGCAAGAGGGAATATGATCATTCCTGAGGTTATTTATAGGACAACCTCACCGTAAGGGTCAATAGAGATAAATATAGCTAAGAATACACATAACCTAGAACTCAGAAAGGTTTGGATCAGAACAGGGAGACTCTAAAACTGTTTCTCTGTAGAAAAACTGCTTTTAAGAGTGCAATTCAAATTCACCAGTGTGACATCTGATATGGTGTTCATCATAGGGAAGAGTTTAGGTCAGCTGCCCTACAAGCTCTGACCCTCCTCATCTTATATAATGGCAGGATGTTGTGCCTTTTTAATCTGTCCCCACACTTTAGTTTCATACCTGTGTGTCAACCACTCTCTAAACATTTTCACTCAGTTTTGAGGTACAAACACCATAAGGTAACAATCACATTGATGCTCCCCTCTTGAGAAAACAGCTGCTTCCTATCACAGTTTCTTACAGACTTCACCATTACAAAATGCCCACTGAGCCTAATGGAGACTTGACAGGAAAAAGAACCACCCAGGAGCTGAATAATTTCATTAACAGAGGGCTAGAGCAAAAGCCTGCAAGCTTCAAGTCAGAGCCAGCACCGGGGCTTGAAAAAAAATGTGTGCTTGCATGTAGGAGTAAACTTTACTTATATAAAAGCTCAGCTGTCCTCAATCCTGCTCAGCAGAAATATCCCTCTGCATCAGCTAGTATTTGTAGTCTCTGGGCAAGATACAGGCAGGCAGCAAAGCTCAGGCATGGCTGAGGGCGTTATCTGCAGCAAGAGCTGCACCAGCCGTGCGTGGATGAAGCAAAGACCAAGTATGGCACTGTCTTTGTCCATGGAGCTGCTCACCTTTGAGTTGGGTCAGATCCTAACTGACCCAACTTAACTCTACCAAGAGCTTCCAGGGAGCAGAAGGATCCCTATTAGCTAGTACAGAAGATGGTCAAATGTATAAGCAGGCCTATTATCTGGGAGAATCCCTGTTTGGCCTAAGAGAAGCCAGTCTGGGACAGAACCAGGTTATCTCGGGACAGAGTAAACAGAGAAGTTTATTTGACTAAGACCATGTCTTGTGGGACTTGTGCTGAGACACAGAGGTGTTGCCTATGAAGTCCATAGAGAAATTGCTCTGAGAAGCCTCAAGACAACATTATCTCTACAGCCAACAACTTGCTGATGCTCCTTTCCCCAACAGATTCTTTCCTACTTTCTTGAGCAAGTTACAATACAGACAGTAAATTAGCTTTTATTTTCTGCCACATTTATGATGACCTAAAGGAATTATGCCTGACCTCAGAAAATCTAATTGATTCATAAGTCTCATACCAAGTACTACAACTATCATTTATTTATAAGGTACACTTGATCTGACATGCTTCCAAAATGTTCCACTTAGCTCTTGAATATCTGTTTATTGGAAATCAGTACATATAATAGACCTGCACATACCTATGGAAATGTTATGCTTGTTGAGAGATTTCTATTTTTATGTTAACATGTGTGCCACAGCCAAAGGAGAAGAGGTGACAATGGGCAGGACAGGGGTCAGTTGGGTAAATAGCACCAATAAAACTGCCCTCTCCAGCATGTAGCTTCTACAACATGGGAGACATTTTTCTGCAGACCTCTAGACCTTCACACCTAAAAGACCTAAAACAAACTCACTGCTTGAAAGCCTTAGAGGCACACTCTGGACCTACACTATTAAGATGCAAAAGGACTTGGAGATCAGACCAGGCTTCAACACTTCAATCTGACAGGCCCAAACACTGTTCCCTGCAGATTCCTAAGCCTCCCACTCATTACTTTTTTTAGATTCTTCATAGACATCCCAAAACCCAAATTCTCCCTGTGGGACCCTTGGCACACCTTATACACTAGCTTGTTACTATGCAGGAAATTCTCTATTTCTGCATTTTCTCTCAAACCATCTCTGGTTGAGGATGTTACCTCCAGTCTGGTAACTGTGGTCCCCCTATAGCTACTGCCAAGGTGTAGCACTTGCACTGGAGTTTATGCAGTTTGTGGAAATGGGTAGTATTTTATACTCTGCAAGACCAGCAGGGCAAACTACCCTGGGTAAAGCAGCCAGCCATGAGAGCAAGCTGAGCACTTGTTCTCAATCAAGGAGGAAATACAGTAAAGAATATGCTACCATCCCATTGCAGACATCCTCTGCTAAAAGCTCGCTGGTTAATTACTGTCACACTGGCAGACGATGGACTTAACTCACCTTCCCAAATCACTACATCTTTGCCCAGGGCAATGCAAGGTGGCATTGGCTGCAGCCTTGGCTGGCTTTCCTGTCCAAAGCAGTAATCTCTAAGAATGCTTTGGGGCAGTTACTAAATTGTAATTTTCCATTTACTTAGAAAATAGATGTTGAATATTGGAAATAGTCAAAAAACCTATTTTCCTACAACACAATGCAATTTGGGAGGATTGCCCAGTTCAAAGCTGCTATAAGAGGGAGTCACCAATGACTTGCACTAAGTTTGTACCAAGAGCACCCTTGGAAAGTGCTTTCACCAGGATCAAGTATCTATTCAGAGATCACGAGAGAAGCTGGCAGGATCTTTGGAGGATCTCAGCTCTGCATCCAACAAAGCCCACTGCAGAGCTGAGATCTCCATTTCCCCATCAAGTTGGGGAAAAAAACCATCATGTCTAAATGTGACAGTAAGTCTTGCCAAACACATGAAGAAAAACAGCTCAGCTTGGAGAACAGCACCTCCATATGAGGCTCCTTTTTAACATTTCATTGAAAGTGTGGGCCTGAAACATGCTGCACCTAGCAATTGGTATACAGGCTGGGATGACAGCAAGGAGAGCAGCAGGAGCCAGTCACACCTACAGCAAAAGAAACTGCATCAAACATGTCATAGCTCTTCCTAGGGGGGGCTCGCAGTGCTGGCTTTACCAGAAAAGAAAGCCAGAAAACACCAGAGTCCCCCCAGTGCCCAGCAAACACATCAAGAAGTAGTCACTGACGTAGCACATGGTTTAGGGAACCCTTTCTGGCCCATTCCCACAGCTTAAACATCTGGACACTCATCCTGAGCTAGAGATTGCTCCTAAACATACTGCTCAGAAACCACCCATCCTGACCAGGTCACACTCTGAAGCACCACGGCTCAGGACGTCTGGGAAATACTATGCTTAACATACCACAGAGCCCACCTCGGCCTCACATGGGGTCAGCCAGGGACATTTATCTTGTATTTGTTCTGGCCTTTGCAAGAAACAAAAAATTCTTCAAAATAATTAATTGTCCTCAGCAGTAATTAATTTTCCCTAAGTAGTGAACTGAAATGACAGACCGATATTTCTGCTTGAATCCTCAGGGAAAATTAGACTGCCTCGCTATCCTCCCTAAAACCTGACAAAGTTAAAAATAGGAACTTTAATATGCAGTCTGTAGGATTTTTTCTGCCTGTAAGGCAATCCCAAGGGATGCTTTAGCTCAGCTGCAAGCCCAAAGTCCTGTTGTCCTAGAGAAGGCAGTGACATTTAGTACCTTCCTGTGCAGTCCTGGCTCAATCAAATACTAGTAACCAGCAGCAAAAAATCTTTGACAATTAATGCCACTGATAAGCTACAACAGGCACTTTCAGACACGTGTGAAACCAGGTTTATGTTCTAGAAGCACCACAAGGAAACATAGGTTACAGCTCAGAGCAACTGGTCTTGCTTATGGGAGAGGAGTGTTTCACATAGGACAGGGACAACATTTCTTGAAGTAGGATTTTACTGTCTTTACCTTGAGCTCCAAACAGGAGCAGCCGGTCCCCATAGGCTGCTCTACTCGATAGTGGTCTTCATTAGGTCCTAGAAAAGAAGTTGAGGCTTCTCTTCTGGGTCTCAAAGCATGTTATAAATAACCTCTATTAGCCAGATACTTTTCTCTGTCATTCATGGTACCCTAAATAACTCGTTACTCCCAGCAACTAACAGTTCACTAGGGTAATGATACAAATTGTTTCCTTAACTGCAAAATTATAGCTATAGTCATTTTAGGCAAAAAAAGAAAAAACAAGAAACTCCCACACACTCAAAACCTACCACTGATTCCTTTAAGCAAGAGGGCTCCTTGTCTCAGGCACATGCCCAGTTTCCCCCTCCCAAATTTCCACATCCATTTCCAGCTGTGGCAAGATGGCACAACCCTGATCTCTTCCATGGTGCCTGTGCCCACCTCAAACCGTCAAACTGTATAACTGCCTATGGCTTTGTGTATGCCACCGGGTTCAAACGTGCTTTTCTGACTGAAATAGCTCCCTCTCAGCACCAGCACTCATGCCCCACACTGTGCAGACACATCGTGCATCATACACCCTTTCCCAGGGGCAGAATGGAGCTGCTCCAACAGCAGCATGGAGCTGCTGTGTGCGGCCAGCCCAGGCCAACCTCAGCACTCTGCAAGCCCCAACACGCTCCTGTGTCACAGCAAAAGCAGCAGCAGGGCCCTGCACAGCAGAGTCACCCCAGGCAAGTGCCCCAGAGCTGGGGCTACTGCTTCTCCTTCCCCAGAAAATAGCTGGAGATCCTTTGCTCATTTAGGATCATTAATGATTTTTGCCCATTGATGCATAACCAGACTTTTCTACCTACAGGCAAGAGAACGAAAAGGCTTTTACTATTCAAAAAGCATCCGCCCCACGCCAGGCTTTTCTTAAGTCTTTCCAGTGGCATCACGCTGCTATCAAAATCCTTGTAAGTGATGAATGCAAGTTTTGTTTCACTTATGCCTTAAGACATAAGAGCAAGAGAGAGAGGAAAAAGAGCAATTTTGCAAAAGAAAGGGCCATTTGTCCTGCTCCAACAGCTCTGCTTTGGTACAAATGAGTGTTCATGCAAGTGGCACTTTGCTCTTCTACCCTAATGACTGCGGCTCCCCAGCACACACACAGATATGCTCTGTATGTCCTGTCTCCTTCGGGTTTGAGAGAGCCTGGAGCTGAGGAAGAAGAGAGTTTGTATTCCAGCTACAGGGGCTCAGCACCTTTACTGAATCAACCTAGGAAACGCACATCAAATTCCGGGTAGGATTCAAATACCCTCAGAGGATTTTCAGACAGCCTCTGAAAATCCAACCACAAGGCACTCACTGCAGGCTCAGACACCTACCAGAGCTCAAGGGAATGAGACCCCCAAGCCAGGTAGAAGCCGCCCCTGTCCCTTGAGCACAGCAGCAGCTCTGCATCATTTACAACGTGTATCCTGCGGCGGCAGCCAAATACAGCACGTCGGGGGCATGGAAGTGTCACGCTTTCTGTGCATTAGCATATGCTCCAGTCAAACCCTTTAGTCATCACTGCCAAATATGTTGAGCCTCGTTACAGCCAAAATTAAGAAGTCTGATGCACTGCTTTAGTTTATAACCAGAAAAAGGAGAAGACATATTTAAATAGCTATAAACATAAAACATCTCTTTTCTGATAAACACTCATGTCCTGGATTATTTTTTTTAGGTCTCTAATACTGACTTGCTCAGGGCCAAACAGCAGAGAGGTGACCTGGTCAGGCCTGAGCAGCTGCTCTTCCAGGAAGGGGGACAGCCCTTCATGTGCACCAGTCACCCTCAGCATCCTTCAGGTCTGCAAGGGACCAAGCTCTCCCTGGTAGGAGAAACCCTTCTGATCTCTGCATAGTAGTAAACCAGAGGTGATACACTGGTTACTAGCTAGCAGCAAACATCAAAACTCCCGAATTCAGGTTATTTTAGCAGCTAGATTATAATTGCTAGAGGAAACTGAGGAACAAACCATCTCAAAGCTGAGTTTGCCGTTCTTCCCCAGAACAAATTTTAGCACTTAAGTACAGTCTTTCCAAAATCAAACTGATTGATCAAATTTGAACAAATCACTTCTGCAGGATGTTAGTGACTTGCCTCTGGACCACTTGACAAAGTTCACTCAGGGCCCTAGGAATCATCACCTTAGGGGACAGGGCCAAGTCCTACAAACAATAACATTTGTGTGCCCCCCAGAAGTGCTATGAACCACCACAGTCAATGTAAGAGAACAAAATCCAGTCAACAGCATGTGAGGTTAAATTTCATCATTAATGAAAATGCTTTTAGCAGAGCAATTACGCAGCAGTATCAAAGCCTGCCACTAGGACCACTGGCAGGAGCAGAGTGGGTGACAGGATGCTTGTGTATGGACTGGCTGAATCACTACCATAACATCCCCAGATAAAGAGCAGATTACAAGAATCATTTCTGCAGCTAATGACTGATTTACAGCAACAGGTTAACATATATGTAGGGTAAAAACTCCTGGCACTTACAAAACAAAAATTCTCCATTCCAGGAGGATGTCAAATAAATGAACTAGCTTCACCCAGGTGATTGTGTAAATGCTAAGAGAAACTTCCACACTGGACAATGAAAAACAATTTTGCGTTAATTAACATTTGAGAGTCAAAGGCTGCCTGACAGTGTGAACAGGGAGAAATGAAGCAGTATCACCAAGGTAATTCCAGAGCACTGCAAAGTGGCTTTTTAATCTCAGGCTTTCTGCTACACGCAGGCTCACACAGTTTGCATAACTACAGCTCTAAGTGGGATAAATATTCATTTCTTGAGCAATTCCTTGTTCAGTATTACTCTTCCTGGGGCAAAAAATACCAATATGCAGACAGACAGATATTAATTTGTGTCCATTTCACACTGAAGTGATCTCAGAAACACTGTCATACCTAATTTTACAGTGTGCAGCCACGAACACTTCCTCCTGCCAGCACCAGACACGTTGCTCCTTCTGCAGTGCCTCGCTTGCGTCACGCTGCCCTGCAGAACTGACGTCCCCAAGGCTACTGCTAACAGCCCAGGTCACTGCTATTTGACTGGAGAAAAGGCAACACCAGAAGCACAAGCCCTTCACCTTCCCATGTGGGGCAGCGACATCCAAAAGTACCAGCTTAAGTACGGGTAGCATAAACCCCGTAACACAAACGAGGTGTAGCAACAGCTGGTCTTGCAGTTCCCCAATTCCCACACTAATGACCAAGTTAAAGTTCACTCCCATCATCTTCTATCACTCAGAGTAGCAGGCAGCTGAGGAAGCACTTGCAGTTTTCCAGGCATCAGCTCAAACACGTATGCAGTTCTTTTGCTATTAAGAATTATGTCCCCTGCTATTACTATCCAGTCCAGCCTGCCTTCAGTTGCCCCCCACACCCTCGAACCTGGTTGTAAGGAGTTCGTAAAGGAAGTTGTGCACAAAGTAGAAAATACACAAAGCAAATTATCTGGTACAGATGGAGAAGCTCCTTTTTTATATAAAAAATTTTACAAAAAATATTGTAAAGCTTCTTGTGAGATAACACAAGCTATTTGCACATGAGTAGCTCTACCCCATCTACACAAAGCTGCTGCTGTGTACAAAGGGACACATGAGGTTGCAGTTGCACAGGTTTAAGCCACCTTAGCACAGGTGCAAAATAACAGCTAAGGCAAACACAGAAAACCTGGCAGTCAAAATGAAAAAACTCCCATACTTGGGAGCATGATTCCCATTGCTCAGCAAACCTCAGTTACCTGCACTGCAACCACCGAAAGGCAAACTGGACTCTGGACCTGGCAATGCTTCCACGATAGTGGCAATGACAGCACGGAGCATAAAAACACAGGACTGAGGGAATTTCAGGCACCTTCTTTCAGGATGACCCTCAAAACGCTGAGCACTTGATGCTATTTGCATCAGCAGGCAAGCAAGCCAAGAGCAAAACGTGTCCGATCTTTCAGTCGGCAGCTGAAGCGGGCTGGCATTTAACAGCACATCCTGCCAATATTTCTTCGAACACCAAACTGATACGCATCCTTCAAACGCGGGCTGCTCAGGAACAGGCTGAACACTGCAGTGGCTTAATTTTATCTTCAAGCACAGCTCAAGATAGCAACCAGTTACTGGCGCTACATTGCAAGCGCAGACAGAAGTTCTGGTCTGCCTTAGGCCAGTTTTCAACTTTGTCTGCCAGAAGTGGTTACTCGAGTCAAATTCTAACAGCCTGAGGAAAAGACTGGGGCACATGAGTGTCTCTGATGATTTAATTCAGCTGAGCAGCAAACTCTTCAGGACTGTCCTAACTACAGACACTACTACTGATTCTGAAAGACAAAAGTGCAAGCCCAGTGCTCCAAAAGATAAGGCACTAGTCTCCAGGTCAAGAGATGAAAAGAAAAAGACAAATAGTCTTTATATAAAAGATATTACACTTGCAGGATTCTCTGTTGGCCTATGGATAGGGCACAGACAGGGCTCCTCTAGGGATGTGGACACAACAGCGACTTCATCAGTCCTTCTCAAACAGGTCACTCACAATGGTTTTGATTCAAGCTTGCTATGCAGTTGGTTCTGCAGACCCCAGTGCAGGGCTTGCTCCTTGCTCATACCTGCTCCTCAGGCAACTCTGCAGGCATGGAGAGGATATCCTCAGCATTTCTCACATCCTTCTGCTCCCATCGCTGGCAGAGGCTCCAGAAAAAAATCATTCTGCTTTAATTTTGCTTTTCTCTCTCCAACCTCACTCCCTACCCTGTATTTCCTACTTATTGGGAAGGATGGAGAGTCTTACATGCTGCGGGGGGGAAATTGCAACAGGAGACAGATGCAGGAAAAGCATCAGGCCAAAATGTTTCCTCAGAAATGCCAACATCTTTATGGACTCGAGACAGATGTGCTCGCCTGCCTTGCTCAACCATCTTCCAGATTACTGCAACTAGTTTGTCTCCCATACATGTAAGGGCTTCAACTGTTTGGCATCCTGCAAACAGAGCCCTATTTCAAGAGCTGCAGTGGCAGTGCTAGTGGCCAACCACTCCTCACAACAGCCCTTCTGTCTGCTGGCCTGCAGCAAAGCAGATCTTGAGCAGAATGCCAGCACCTGAAACGGGAGGCACTCCCATCCCTGCTGCCAAGGACACAGATGTCCCCAGCCTAGCAGCCCTCAAACCTGAGCTGAGTGGCAGCACTTCGCATGCACATCAGAAGACAAGGAGGAGTGGCCTCTGCAGGTTGCAAGCTTGGAAAGTCTGCCAAAATAACCCCCCAAACACTGCAAACCAACAAGGAGGAGCCTGAAACACACCGATGCTGCTGTTTGAAGGCTACAGTATTTTATCTTGCCCTAAACTGGCTAGCAGCATTCCTTGTGACACAACTGTCCTCTCGTAAGAGCAAAAGCTGCAGATCATACAGTCCTACCGAGTCCTCACAGCCTGCAATAACACTCCAAGTTTATGAACCTGTGATCCTGAACAAAATTATTAACCAAGACAGCATAAATGCCCCCTGGCCAACACTGTGGGAAAACAGCAGCTTATACTTCTGCAAATAAAATTGAAAGCTGTTCATTTGTAAGGGTGGGTATTTTTAGTTTGGAAGAGTTGTTTTTAAGCTTTTTTTGGACTTCTCAGTTACGGTACATTTTTCTTTAATTAGTTTAGCTCAACCAACAAAGCAGAAATCGAGCAGCAAGGGTCTGCACATAAAAGCATTTGAAACTGCTGGCTAGCTAATACTGTTTAAGTAGACATTGCAAGCTGCCTGTCAGACTTATTAGAGGGCAGTATTGTGTTCTGTGTATTACATTACTATTATTGTATTTTCCAGGAGAATGAATTATCCACTGGTAATGATTTCACATGGGTAAATGAGGCTGCTGGGCTCGCCTCATTAGCATCTTTTCTTTGGCCCCAGTCACTTAAATTAGATATTCTCCTGGACCATATGAAGTAGCAAGTGTTTACTTAAGCACTTTTACCAACCTGACAACACAAGCGCTTCTGCATCCTGCATTTTTCCCCCCTCAGTTGAGGCATGCACAAGCTGCAGGAACAGGAGAATTTTAACAGGAAAGATCTGAGGACAAGCCAACTCCTTGCAGAGGAAGGATTTCAGCCCCACAGCACTGTTGTGTTATCTCCTGGTTACAAGCTAATACAGGGCTTCTTACCAGGGCACTGATGCTTTATGTTTTTATCTCTTTAGAAAAAAAATGCAAAACAGATCACAGCAAATAACGTTTTCAGTCTTTCCTTGTAGGAGGTGGGAGGTAGCCATGAAAGTGCTCTGCAAGCACTTTAGGGACTTCCCTTAAGTGACACACAAACTCACTTCTGCTCTGAGGTGACATCACCCTCTTACCTGGGCAGAAGCTCCTGCTCCAACCACCTTCTTTCCCCTGTCAAACACTGTCCCATGCAGCAGTTGATGGGAGTACCCCACAGTAGACACTTGCATCACAAAGCAGCCCTGGACAGCCCAGTGTGAGGCAAGATGCAGACACGGCAGGGCTGCAGCTCTCTGCACAGGGACAGCACAGGCAAAGACAGAATACACAAACTGGGCACCAGGCAAGGACTTATGGCATTTTTAAGTGTGACTAGAAGCCAAACAAAGACCCAGCAGCAAAACAGTCAGTGGAAAACAATAGAAAACCACCAGTGGTGAAATGACCACTCCAAACACAACTGGCTACATGGCCTCTAATGACCTGGCTGGCAGTCTCTAGTGGGGGAAGTTCATCCTTCCATTCAGGCTCTGGATCTAAGACTTTCACTGTGTCCAACCATTCACATTTACACAGAAAAAGGAAAACTCCAGTCAATGATAATACTGTGTGCAGCAAAAGGTAGGTCGTGCTGGGATGTGATGTAACATGTAACCCAAATGTGATGCAATCCAACAGGCTGCTGGTGAGAACAGGAACTACCAACAGAAATACGGGCAGATGGCAGAATCCAGTTCCTGGAATGACTGATGAGACATTAAATTCCTTTTAAAGAATAATTTAAATTCATTGCTTTAAGTCCTTTCTGCTTAATTAGCAAAATGGTAAGCTGCATATACAGCTAGATTAGAAAATGAAAAGCACTTTCATACAGAAAATGTAAAGTAGTACTAGCTGTGATTGAGAAAACCTTTTATGATGGCATAAACTTAACTCTTCAAAGGCTATAGGTCTTTAGGTACTTGGGCAAGTAGCAGGGGTATCCCCCCCCTCCTCCCCACCTCAAAAAGATGTTTATTTCAGTGCTTGCAGTGCTCTCAGTTGATGATGGCAGCAGTACAGCCATCCATGGTCCTGCATCAGCTGTAGCAGATGTGCACACGGGAATGATCACCAATATGACTTTCACCATCACCACACAGGAAAGGCTCTCAAAGAACACTGCAAGCTTTTTTGTACCTAACCCCTTCATAACGGCACCATTTGTGAAAGTCACTTCAGGTGAAAGGGATCCAGGCAAGATGAAGTGCAGTAAGCATGAAGGACTTGAGGAAGCTCCACTTAGTTGAAGGAGGTTCACTCAGGAGGTTCACTCTTTCTTGGACACCACTAATTCAACTCTGACTCTGTTCATCTTTAACACCCAGCAGGCTGAGCTGCAAATTGTGCAGGGGCAAATCAATTTGTCTTCAGCTTTTAAAAAAAATTTTAAATCATTTGAGTGGCCAGTTTCTCTCAATATTTAAAGGTTCGAGCTCCAGACAATTCAAGGAACAGGGATGGAAGACTCTGTAGAGCAGGTCCACTTGGTTAATAAAACAATATGTTTAAACTTCCCAAACACACTTAGCCTGGTGAGTAGTCAGTTGTTCACTCAAAAGCACAGATGACAGAAAGCAGCTTAGTGTGGGGAACAGCTATTTGTTATTGAGGACAGGTTCCCTTCTTCCACATCACCTTTCTAGCTCAAGGATGCACCTTATCCAACACAGACATTCCTCAGGAACACTTGGCTTCAGGTCCAAACCAAATCCCAAGTTTTCAGAAAATTACAGCACTCATCAGATTTATGAGACAATTAAGAATCATTCCAAGTCCAAAATTGGGGTAGTTATGCTGTAACAGACTGTTCTACAAAGCTCTAAAAGCAAAGCCAAATTCAGGTCAAGTTCCCAGGAACATCACAGACTCTGCAAAACACTGCGTGCTGCAAGGTCTATCCACAACAGCATCTTCAAGAACTTGTGCCTATACCCATTTGCAGCTCACTGTTATGGGCCTCATGGAATTAGCCTTTACAGGTTCTTATATGGCCTTAAGAACAGTTTTTTGTGTCCAAACATTATGCAGAACTGAAAACATGGCTTGACCTCAGTAGCTCCAATGGCTCTTCAGATAAATTGGACCATTTTATATTAAATGCTCCTGAGTCAGGTGAAGGCAAAAATATTTGCTAAGCTCAGCCCTAAGCTTAGGGATGAGCAGCAGGTCAGCCAGAGCATAGTGAAGTTCAAAAGGCTACAAAACCCAAGAAACTGATAGCCCTAAGCAGACCCCTGGGCAGCTCACACTAAGTCACCCCTCACAGCAGGGGCAGCTCCCCAAAATAAACCCAGACCTGACATCCCAACAGCACTGCAGAAGTACCTTATTATTGCAAAATTACCTTATAAATATCAACCACCTCAGACAATGGAAAACCCTTCATCAGCAGCAATCAACCCATCAAAAGTAATTAGCTTTACTGAGTTACTAGGAACACAAGAAATAGTGTGTACAGTTAAAACAAGGCAGGAGATACTTCATTAACTGGAGGAAAGAAACAAGAAATTTGTTTGCAGCTGATAATTGTTCTCTGCCCTATCTTTGCACAAGCAGTTACAATCATTAGTCTGTCATTTTCAACATCAAATACTGAGGTAACTAAATAGACAAAGGCAAGGTCAGATAAAGGAAATAATCAAATTTAAAACTGCATTTTTTTTTCCAGCTGAGATCTCTCCCTTCTTCAACTACTGTTAAGGACATACTTATTTTAAGCAAGTCCCACTGGCCACATATGCCAGAGTGCAGCATAACAAAATAAATAATAGTTTTTAAGAACAATTATACTTCAAATTTGCTAGGATAACAATTTGCACAGGTAAGTCAGATAACCGCTATACTGAATTTAATTCCCTGTGATCAGTACTTCTCTGGATTCTTCTTTGTGAGCAGAAGAACTACAGAGGTGAGGCCCAGCTATCACCATCTGTGGATCAAAGTAGCACTGTGGAAGAAGGCCCTTTTGATGATAAACTCTGTCCATGGGGAAAAAAGTTGAAAAAGACTCCAGGGCCTATGCTCATCTATAGAGTTCAGGGCAGGAGGATATTCTTCATCTAGAGAAAAAATGAAAATATACAAACAATAAAGTGTCCATTATAAAATGAAAGGGGTATTTGCCTCTGTCAAAAAGGGATAAAGCTTTACACTCCTCAAAAATATAGTAAAAAAGGGAAAATATAAGGAATAGATTCCAACCTTCCCTCTCAAATAAGGAAATGAGAAACACTGACTTTCAAAGTGTTAAAATATTTTCATATTTTCAAGGAGTACAGCCTGCATCTGGGACCCTGTCAGGCCAAAAACCACATTAGCACTTCTCTTTTACAGTGCAGCCTGGTTGGTTCTCACTTCTCAAAGAGCTAAGCTATAAATTTTTCTGTCTACTGTAAAAAGCAAGTTTATGCTGTTGCAGAAATACACATCCTACACAAAAGACAAATCTGCCTTGTGATTAACTCTAACAGCAGTATTCTAGCAGAGATAATTTAACCTCCATCATTTCTCACCTTTTCTAAAATGACAATTTGGGCACTCTAAAAATCTCTTCCCCACATTATTCTGTGACCACAGGATGTGTAGCTTGCAAAAAAAGTTCCCTTTAGTCTTGTGCAGCTAGTTTTCATTGACCTGGACTGTAGAAGACAACGTGCACATAAGAAATTTGCGCTTGCCCTGCAGTGGACTGAAACATCACTTACCTGAAAAAACCCCACTCCATCACATTCAGCATGTTGCTGCACTGATTCATTGCCCTGTTAAGCATACTGGCTGTTTAGTAACAATGAAAAACTGTAAGAGTCAAAAACAACTCCAATTTTTGTTTAGATTTTCTTTTTCTTCCATTCTTAACATAAGAATGGGCAGCCTAGTCCAAAACCCTATCTCCTGCAGCGTATTAGCAGGCATCCAGGAAAAGAGACAGAAACAAGCATAGGAAACGAAATTCTTGTCCCTAATACTCTATTCCCTACCCATTTTCCATGCAAGGTTTAAGCTATGACTTGTATTTAGCAGCCCTCTGTGAACTCATGAATACACATTGATCAACCTTGACTTTAAAGCCATTGCCCCCCAGACAAGTTGGTCAACACCATGTGCAGCCTCTCATGGACACAGCCCAGTCCCATGTTCTAGCGGAGTTAGAGAGGGCACCTGACCTCCTTCCCAGACATTTTACAGAACAGTCCCAAACCAGGGTCTCAGCTTCAATCTCATGGGGGATTATCAATGATTTAGAAACACAGCAGAAATTGTAGATGTTAGAGTCAAACTTCCTTGCCATAGTCAGCATAAGGCTGTGGAGTGAAAGCCTTGACGACGCACAGAGCTCTATCCAGAGGGATTATGAGTTTGCGTCACCCCTCAAGTCAGCTGTTCTGCTGGCAGGACACATATCCTCTGAGCTGATCACTGCTCCAGCAGAGTCCTTTGGAGCTCATCTTTAGACAACTTAACAGCACCAAAGATAGAGCAACATTAAGACTAGAAACATGGAAAAACATTACTGCTCTCCCCTCCCTCCCAAAACCAGGCAGCAGAGCCAAACCACTTAGGGCTGACTAGCATCTCATGTGTCCTCTATGTTCCACCTGGATTCACTCTGCTCAAAGGCAGAGTTTTCACCTCAAGCAGGAAGCAAACATCTTCATGAGTTTTAAGTGTTTTCAGTATAACATTAAGCACAGAAGTCCAGGTCTTTACCAAATTGAGCCAAGACACTATTATATGTAGTTTCTGTAATTATTAAAATATTTGCCCCCACAAAATTCACATCCCACTGCCAACAAGGTGGCAGAGATACCCCCTGCCTGCAAGCAACTATGTCTAGAGCAGACCGTAGCCATCTCAGAACTCATCATGCACCAGAGGCATTACACTCAATAGTAAGAGATCACTGAAGCATCTTTAAAGGCTTGAGTTTACTACACTAAGTTTAAAGCTTGAAGCTATTTCTCTGTCCAGTAGAGGAAAGGATGATGCTCTTCAGAGAAGGAGCATGTCCTAACACTGCTCTAATTAAAGACTTCATTGCCAAGCCAGGACGCAACGCAGTTGCATCTACTTCCCCCATTACTTCTTTGGATATTTACAGTATGGGAAGATATGAAGCAAGTTTACAGACAGTAAAACACAAAAAGGAAACAAAAATCCTGTCTGTAGCTTCCACCTGCACTAGACTGCAATTTAAAGCATCAGTTCTTAACCAGCCCTAATTTGAGACACTTTTCCAGAGGACATCTTCCCTTTTGCAAGAACAGCATGTGCTTGGCAACACCTGCATCTGCTATTACTCTCAAGGGTTCTGACTTGCAAGTGCACCTTACTAGTCGTGTTGACAAGGACCATATTTCCTATATACTTACTGATTAAAAGCTACATTAAAGCAGAGCACAGGCTGGAAGCATACATACCAATAATACAGAACAAACCACTCTACAGAGACTTTCCACACACAAGCATTCAGATTTCTCAGATGAGGACATTCAAACTTGCAGCTCACCTTCAGCAGCTCCAAACAGGTTAAGAAATGGATGGATGTAATTACTGAGCACCTTTTATCTCTAAGCAATTCAGATTGGAGGATCAAAATGATAGAAAAGCTCATGTGACTTTGAACATTTGTGTAATCTGGGAACATTGTTCCACATTAACCATCTCTGTACAGTTATTACCTGTTGTGACAGTACACATCTTCATCCCCAAGTCACAGGGCAGACCAAGTATTCGAGATGCGATGCTGGCCAATACAGCCTTGCAAAGAAGGATATTGAAAACCTGGATAAAGTGCAAAGAACCACCAAGATAACAATTAAAGAGCCACAAAGCTGGGCTTAGAGAAAGGCTTCAGAGGCACCATCTGTTTTGCTTAATGAAGAGGAAAGGTTAATACGACGATCTGAGCGCACAGTTTGCAAGTATCTACATAAAACAGCAGAAATTTGATCAAAGAGCTTTACCTTTCAGCAAATAAGGCCTAAATACAAAACTGGACAAATGCTTGTCCAAACTAATGCATGTTTATGATAATTAACAATATCACTTAGGCTGATACCGACACTATGGGTATAATAGCAATCACTGTCAGTAAGGTTGATTCCACAACAAAGGTTATCATGGATTCAATATCATACGTTTGATTCAAATATAGCAACTTTTTCCCTCTTGAAGGTGACTTTCTAGACAGAACATGAATTTGAGGCACTCTGGGGATTTTCACGAGCTGCTTTGTGTGTCCCCCGAGACCCCCCCAGAGCGGGAGCACTGCTCCAGGCTGGGACTGCAGTACGTCACTGGGGACTGGATCTGTCACTCTGGCAGCTCTCCACCAACACATGCATTCAAACAGCACCCAAATGCTGTGGTGCTTCAGTCAAGATCTTATTCCACAGGGACCTGGAGCAAAACCTCAGCTAGAGGTTTCTCCATTAATTCCCAATACCAACCATCTATTTTTGGCTTAATAGATTGTTGTGGCAGGCTAAGTCAGAGCTTCTGGTGGGCCCTTAGGCTGAATACAGTTGCATTTGCAAGCCTGATGCGTATATCTGATAGCCACCATGAAAACAACCTGACCATGTTAAGGAACATAGCTGTAGAGGTTACATCTGTTAGGCAGTTCCACTCCTGTCTGCCACCATTTTCGGTCAGGATGTTTTCTCAGAGTCAGGAACAAGAATATAGCAACAAGGAGCATTCATTTTGCATATATCTTAACTTCAGAGGGGCCAGGGGACATGTGAGGTATCCTGGGAATCCCTACTTCAAAACCCAGCTGTTTTATACTACACAACAGCATTCATTGGATCCTGTCTTCCATCATGACTCCATTCCTCTTCCATCCCTCACATCTACCAGCGGAAAGCAACGCTTCCCTCTCTACATCCTAGATATAGACACCATCTATAAGGGGAATGCGACTACACAGAAGTTTGTTGATGCCTTAGATCAACCCCACAAGAAGCTGTTGGAGAATTTCTCAAGATAGGGGCCTAGAGGCAGGAGGGAAGAGGGGCTCTGCATAAAAGCAGCCTTTACAACCTACAGATAGCAGTGGGCTGGCTGTAATTAATCAAATCAAATTGAATTAAGAGCCAGACCCCAGGAATGGCAGTGGGGAGCTTAAGCCCAGACTGCGTGTGGGCTGCTTCATGGGACAGTTTTTGCAGGAAGGGCTCTGCTGAAAGACTCACAGCTTAGTCCCTCTGCAGCACCAGCCGCTCCGCTCCCGCTATTCCTGCGTGGAGCTGCTAATGTTTTTGGAGCAGGAGGGAGCCCATCCCCTTCTGGCAACACAGGCACCTCATGTAAATTCATTGAATAAATGCAGTCATTTCTCTCAGCTGATCCAGCCCCACGTGCATGTGCTGACACTGTGCCAGGCCCTCCATGCAGCCAACTCTCCCACAGTTCATCACTCCTGAAGGTGAAACTGTTCATCACCCTCATCAGCATTTTCTCCCTTTCCTTCTCATCCCCTTCCGGCCCCAAACTGCCACCCGGGAAATTCCTGGCCCTCCTGCCTCGTGGGAGCTTTGCTTTTCACAAGGTAAGATGTTACCTGGACAGGGCCTTGAAAGAGACCTTGGAAAGTCAAAATGCGTTACAAAAAGTTATTTTAAGCTGAGAAGCTGCATTTCCTTCAGCAGTCTCTAGAGCCCTTGAATTGCTTCTGACTTGAAACAAATGCACAAAAACCCTCTGTTTGTCTCCTTACTGAGGCTCCACAGTAGCTGTGGCCCACAAAGATGTTTCCCAAACACCAGGAGATAAAAATAACTAGAAGCAGAACTGGAGCATCCTGCCCGCATCCTCATCCTGAGCTTCAGCTTCTGCAACCGACCCACGTGAGACTGACAGCGAAACAGTGGCACAACCTGCAGCTCTTCATGGAAAAAGAAATTTTTGCTGGATGAATTCCAGGTAGCTCCCTTTTGCCTGAGTTTTTGGGAAGTAACTACCTAACTAGTAACTAGTTTAAGTCAGCCTGAAGGAAGAACTGAGGTAAATGCAGGAGACCATCCCTGCATGTCACGTTCCCAAGAGATCAGGCTGCATTTTCATCATATTAGCCTAAAGTCAGTACTACTTTTACATATGTACAGCTGTGTACCTGCTTAGCTATATGCAGTATTGTCTTTAATTTGGGCATCACGTAAGGTTTACACAGCTCTATATATGGTCCCCTCTGCATGCCTTAGGCTCAGATGGGACACACTCATATTTTAACTCTGCCTATCTTAATACAACATAAAAGGGAAGCACAGTTGACTGCCCCAAATACAGCTCTGGAGTGGAAAAACACTTGTCCAGACATCTCTCAAGTCAGGCCAAAGCTGGTGACAGTCCTGTCCCCACTTTTAAACAGGGACAACTCAATATATCAGGTAAGAGGCCCAGCCTTGACAGCTGCAATAACACCCATCCAAGAGGCTGGCAATCCACCCCAATGCTTCTCCTAAAAGTCTGGAGTTCTGTGGCCACAATTGCACTAAACTTTGAAAGCTAAATACATCAAATAAAAGAAAACAGTTTAAAATGCAATGCACTGAAAATAGATGCACACCCACAATGAAGTGCAGTGAAAAGCACCACCACAGCAAAGACCCTCTGCAATTATTTTTAAGGCTCTTTTTATAACATCCTCCACGCTTTCCCTTATGTTAACAGGTCTGAAAGCACTGCTGGCACTAAACTAGAGCCTTGGTAGACATTTATCATCAATCACTCCTCCAATAACTTAGTGAGTGCACCTGCAGAGATGCACAAACACCAAGGCAAGAGGCCCCAATCTCCACCTCAAAGCTTTTGTAATGCTCAGAAGCTTAGACCTAGATTTTCTTCCCTACGAGCTATTTAAAGGACTGCCAAGTTAAAAAAGGCAAATGACTTTCTTAAAAATATTAGCTAAAAATCATAACAGAAAGCTCCAGCTGCCCCACACAATGAGCCAACACAGAGACAACTAAAACACAAATTTTCCTCAGTTTTCCAGCAGACTCCTCCAGAGGTAGAACCCTCTTTCATTAGCTCCTTCCTACTTCTCACCTCTTCTTTATAACCCCATCTAGCATTAGCTCAGCATTGCCACTTCTGGTAGATGAGGAGTTTGCTGGGAAAAATTTAGGAGTTTTTCCCTGCATTATACCATAACATGCACACAACTAACCTGTAGCTCACAGCCGTCCTTTTCCTAAGGAGAGGGATGTTGAGCGCAGCTAAAGCTACCAGGGAAGACAGGCCAGGGTTTCCATGGATATGAGAGCCTGAGCTTCCTGCCTTGGAAAGGATGCAGTGCACCAACCGCTGCTCGAAAGAGGCAGAATCACGGGCAGGCTCACAGGCAGCTGCGTGATACTGCTCTTCAGTGTTATCCATGCAGGTACCAACAAAAAGCTTTTTGTGACAGCTTAGAGATCTGTGGCCTTAAACACTGCTGATGCTTTATGCATATTCTATTGAACTTGTGCTGTGGCGGTATGTGCAGTTCATGGACCCAAGGTAAGGCTTTTTTCTGACCTTTGCTCACCTGAGCTGGCCTCACGAGTCCCTAGAAGGGGTCAGTGCTCCAGGATACGGCATTTATTACTGCAGCCTATCAGTTCATGAGCTGCCTGTACCACAGGAGGTATGACACAGGTGCAAGCTGCTCTCTGGGCATAAATAGAAAGCTTGTGCTTGAATACCCTTGGAAAGCAGAATCTGCAAGCATGAATTTGCAAGTCTGTCCCATTAAACTCAAAGGTTAAGGCTCAGTGACGTAAAAACACATATGCAAAGCCACAAACCCAGCCCTTCCCCAAAACACACTTTCCTTCCTCAGGCCATCCTGAAAGTCAAATACTTTTCCATCAAAAGCCTGTACTAATTCAAACTTAAATGCTGAAGAGGTGACAGATGCCAATACATCAGAGGAATGACATAAGTGAAGAGCCCCTCAGATTTACAGAGCAACAGCTCTCCAGGGCACCAAGCATCACAGCACCGATCCTGCTGAAGGTGCTAGAATAGCATCACAGTGATGTTAATTCCTAGACAGGTGTGTGTATATGTATATATTTTTAGAGCAGAAAAGTGATTTCAGGCTTGTTTTGGGATGGTAGTTTTCCAGGCCGGGGATAGACAAGGAATTGGTAACTTGCACCCTGGCTGACACCCGCCCAGTGTGGTAGAGCTGCTCTTTATGTGAGAGCAACTGAAAAGTATTGAGTTTGGCCTAAAGATGCCAAAAGTCTGTGTTCCCATCTCCTCCACCTGCCATCCCTGCCACTGCCCAGCAAATCAGCAAGCAGGACTGCCTACAAATGAGTGAGGGTTGGAGTCTTTTTGATTGCTTCCTCAAAGAGCTATATAGCAAAGACTAAAAGGAGGGAACTGCTAGATTTATCAGATATTTCAATATAATCCACGTAATTTGCTAATTAGCAGTAGCAGAAAAAAACAGAAATCTTTGTGAAACAGAGAAAGGGATTTCTTGATCCCTTAATGCCAGTCTTGTTGGTTGAGCAACTAATATTGAGTTTCAAAGCTGACCTGGCAAACTATAAACAGATTCAAAAATAAGCACAAGGGAGAAGCACAAAAGCAACCTGATCTGTAATGCTGCTACCTCTTCGTTGGAGCGCTGGCATCTTCATTTCAACTTTTTATATGCACTGTGACAAGCAGTTAAGCCCCTCACTAAATCATGCTCTAGAAACCATGCTGACATTGGGCAAGAGCAATGGAACAAAGGTCTACTGGAATGGAGCACATACCACAAAACCAACACTTTCTCACCAGACACTCTCCAGCTGCTCTGCTCAACAGCCAAGGTGCAGCCTACTGTGACTGCAGATCTAGGAGGAGCCAAGGTCTCCACAGCAAAGCCTTGCATTCAACTGTCATCTAGTCAAGAGATGAATGACTCCAGAAACCAGCAAGCATCCCAGTCTCCATCCACACATCTCTCACTTCCACCAGGAAGGCTCACACACTGGATAGCTCCTGCAACAGCAGGGCATTCACAGTGCAACACATCTACACGCAGTGCAGACCATCCATTTGTTTGCTGTGTTTCAATACTATATGATTGGAGACTGGACAGCAACTAGTATTACCAACAAGCACAGATCTTTGAAAAACAGACATCTTCCACACGGGGCAACAATGAAACACTGGTCTACTGAAAGACGTTTGAATCTAAAGTCAAAACACAACTAAAAACTAAGATGTATCTTACTTTCTGAAATAAGCACAGGCTTTTCAACAAATGACTAAATTGGTATGATTCATAAGGAACTGAAAGGGCCAAGAAAACAACAATATAATTTTATAAATTATAACCTCATACATAAGATACAAACAGCTATGTAGCATATCCTCTTAAATATCCTTTGGAACAACAGACAAGCATCACTTACGCCAGGGTACTTTCATGTTCTTAGGTTTCTATTCAACTCTTGGGACCCCAGGTCCTGCCAATTGAAAAATTGCATCCTGAAGAACACCCACTTACCTCTAAACCACCAAACAGCATACACACCTACCTCTGGGAAAAATATACACTTGAGTTATGTAACTGTTCCTCTAGACTCCCTAATTTACCAGTTTATTTTTTCTTCTTCTTTCTTGAAGCTGGAATTCAAAGGCTGGCTTTGAAGACCTCGTTATGTCTCCACAAGCAGAAGTCAGGAGAGCACAGCCTCCACTTTGCCACCCAGAACAAAGGCAGTTCTGCATCCCCAGCACACTCCAGGTCTCCAGGTCAGTGTTACTCCTGTTCAGGGTATGGGGACAGTTGTAAGCAGCCAAAAGCTTTTGAGGGAGGACATTGAACTTGCATTTATAAAGGCTGCAGTATTCCTAGGAGAGGTAGGATGCTGGCAGGTGGAGAGGTGCAGAAAACACAGTTAGGAGACCCAGATTTTAGTCAACTCCGCAAAAAAATCAAGATAATTGCAGAGAACTAACACCTCTAGGTACTGAGAGGGTTATATAATTGTGTCTCAGGAAACAACAGAGCTCTTGAAGGACCCCTAAACACAAAGATTAGTAAGTGCTCAAACACAGCATAAGTGCTGTGGCACTTTATTGCTGTTCTAGCTGACCTTCCAACAGTTCCTCTATGCCAAAAGAGGGCAGTACTATCATCTTCTCAAAGGCAGTCATCCACGTTGGAACCACATCCGCAAATCCTTCCTCTATAAGCCCCCAGGCTTCCTCCATTGCTATCATCAAGAATTGTCTTTTATATTTTTCTTTAAGCATGAAAACTTAATTTTCAGACATTCTCAGAGTAATGATAATAAAACATCAGATGCATGATCAATTAAGTCAAAACATTCTGAAATTTGAACCAATCCAAAATATTTGAGAAAAAAATATTAATTTATCTCTCTTCCATTATAACTACCAACTTCCTGCAACTTGTAGTTCAGGCCTCCATTCTTTTATGAGAATGTCTCTGGAGAAATAGACCTGTATATGATGCAATACATATACATAAACACTGGGACACTGAATTTCCTGGTGTGTTTGCTTGGAGCACTATGGAAAAGGTGCTTATTTCCAACTCTGTTACTATACCTGTTATTCTAGCACTTTAGAGGGTGACCTTGAGCAAGTTGCTTCTATTCAGCACCTCATTTTCCTCCTTGTAGCACAGATAATGTTACTGTCTTCCCCTATGAATCACTGGTATCCATGAATGCAAACAGCTGTGCAACAGCTCAGTATTGCACATCACTAATGCTCACATTTCACCAGACAGACTATCGGTAGGAGCAGAGAGGGGCATCTTTTCCAGCTGCCAGACCTGGCTGCTGAGCCCTGGAGTCATTTAGACACAATACTAAAACCAGTGTAAAGGTAAGCATTTTAATTTTCAGAAAAGAAAAAAGATGCGTCATTTGAGCATATTTAACATATTGTGCTAGTTTTAAACTAGAAAGAACAAGAGAAAACAATTCAGCGTTACTGAACTGATTTCTATCTCCCAGTTTTTCCATTCCATATTTTTACTTAGTCTGGAAAAAAAGCTGGGCTTTGCAAAGAAGCAAACCTTATTTTCAGAAAGTGTTTTCCATTTTTCAAAAGGCTCCACCTGGTATTGGTAAAACAGCTACATTGTTCAGGCATATAATACAAGCTACAAGACACAGCTAGGTTTGCTTAAGTGTGAACAACAAATAAATACATAAGAGTTTATGAGTCATTGACTTAAGAGATGCACCAATTCTTCTGATTTCAATAGCAGCAGAACAAATATCAAGACGAGACAGAAAACAAAAGGAGCATGACAAGGCAAATATACCAGGAGTATCCACTGACAGATGCTTATCGACCTGAGCATCTGTTTCTCAATTGTAAACATACATTTTTACTTAAGTCTCTTATCCTGACCAGGCATGTAAAAACCAGCACTGCTACATCCATGTTATTAGGTCATCCTCTCACTTGTGCAGCTATCGAGGCACCAGCAGGATGTAGTTGTCTTGACTCTCAGTTTAGCAACAGCTACAGAGAAAGGGTCTGGGTCAAGATATAATAAAGTTACAAAAGAAAATTCTGCTCTCAAGTGCTGACCCAAGAAGGGAGACTGGGGCTAGGGCCACTGAGTCCCCTTCCACCTGGGAAACATTTGAAATACATTTCTGACAAGTGAAAAACTGCTGATCTGCTACTGTTCATCTTGACCTCTTCTCCCTTAGAGAACGGAGAAAAGAGAAGAAAATAAAGACACAAATAGTCTGGTCTCACTGGGGCAAGATAGACAGACAAGCTCATCGATTTCTCCAGGTCACATTTGTCAATGCACCTGTCACCTACAAACCCAAGGAAACTAGACCCCAGAAACACTAAAGCAGCAACCTCCTCTAAACCCTCTCCTTCAAAATTACTTGGCATCCCTCCCACCACTAAAGGTGATTAGATCCACCAGCTGGTAGAGGTACATGCATGTGCACACACCCCTCTTCTCACTGAGCAAAGCTTTGCAAAGGACAGAAAAGGAACAATTATACCAAGAAAAATATTTTTAACAGTATTTCTGTATGTTGCCTTTGCTATGACTGCAAATTTGTCTTTTAAGATTTTTTCCCCCATCAAGGATGAGATTTACTCTATACCTGGAATCTTTACAGATTCTTGCAGAATAGCTATTGTTTTAAACCTCAAGAAAATAAGGTTACTGTAACAATTTACATTATACAATCTGAATTTAGTAATAAATACATTTTTACACTTATGTAAAGATAGTCTGATATTTAAAAATAAAGCATATAACAAAGTTTCTTAAACTAAAGGGTTCAGATACCACCAGAAAACGCTCCTGACCTTACCAGGAAGAAAAACAGTCAGAGGCATTTTCATTTGTTTGCTTTCCAGAGAGAAGCCTATTGTATCCTGCAAAACATTCCAAGTGAGCAAGTCCTTCAATTGTAGCTTATAAAAATATTACACATATAGTATTAAATCTAAACTGGGTAGCGATGCACACGGGCATTAGATCATATGCCCATGTAGCTCCATTTACCATTCAAGGTAATCTCCATCTGCCAGGTCTTGCAGCAAACCAATTACCAAGTAGATTGGGGATCCCAGTCTCTTGCCATTCTAATGAACATGACATTGTAAAATCGGTATTTGAGTTGACAGCACAAGAGGAGAAAAGGATGTTATGAAATGCAGAGGATTATCAACTGTAACAAAAGTGATGATTATATGCAGTTCTACTTAGGCCTGTTTAGCTTTGTTTCTGACAACGTCCCTTTTAGGGATATAGAGATCAAAGGTTCATTGATAGGATACAAAATATTGCTTTAGAGATAGCTCTCGGTCCTCTAGTATTCCCAATGCTTTCTGCATTACCATCTTTACTGGGAAGACTGGGACTCTTGTTTGAGGCACATAGAGCAAGACAATCATGAGGAGGCAGCGAGAGAACAGGGTTCCCTCGTGTCCTTGTCTTCTGCCTTGCCAAGGAGATCATGTAGATTGACTGTTCTATAATCTCTGACCATCAGGAAGCATTTAAGATGCCGCAGCACTAGTTCATACATCCCAAGGCCTGACGCTATGCTTTTACCTTCTATTATTTCTTAGAGAAATATTTCTTTTCTCACTATCTCTTACAGAAGAAAAAAATCATTTAAGATCCATCATCCAAAGTCAAAGCTTGATGGCTACCTTAGTTGTGACAGCAGCTAGCACGGGATGCAGCCTTCCAGTTTCTCCCATGCTGAAGTGATTCCACCAGACCCCACACCTTTGAACAACCACAAAAAGGAGGACGGAGCTAAAAACTGTCAGCAGGGTAGAGGTAAACAGGTGTTTTGGGGTAAAACGGTTTAAAAATATCTAAGAAATTATATTGGTGTCTCAATTTTAGCTAATCACTCGTTTCTCAAAACAGTTCCATTTCTAAACATACCCCTAGGTCAGGATTCAATCCTTATTTCATATCTGCACTATGCCAGTCTATTGCATCCTATCACTTCTGGATATTTCTCATGTCCCATTCTCAGGTGCAAGAGCAGACTGGCTTCTGAATCTATTAACTAGCTTCCTATCTCCTGAGAATCTGATCTTATATTTGCACTCCCTTAGCACGCCCTGTTACATTACTTATCTTTGTACCATCCATCAGGAGCACAGAGAGGGGTTAAAAGCAATTTCAACAAAAATGTGAACATTCAAAAATGGGATTTAAACCAGGAGTCTCATTGCTCTGTAGCTTCCACTTCCACATAAGCCACCTTGCTAAAGGCCCAGAACTCTCTGCTCAACAGTGCAAAAATCCAAATCCAACCACCTCCAGAGTGGAATCGGTACCCCTAGACTCAGATAAATAGGGTAAGACATTATAAAGTAACCACACTATTGCATTCCTAACTCCTACCCTCTTACATAAGAGAACGGAGACATGCCCCAGGGCACACACGCAATCAACACATACTTGCCAGTGCAACAGCCAGTTCCTCATTTAGCTTGCCACGGAAGCACAGAGCTAGCCCCCATGCATAACAGCTCCAATTAATCAGAGGCTTTGCAGCTGTTCTCCTAATGGAGGGAGATGCAGGGCTGAATCCTGGTGATTTTCATGCTGGCATCTCGGACTTGGCACCACAGTGTGGCAGCCTGGCTCTTCATTCTCACACTTCTGCCAGCAGGGGCCAAGCTGAGAGCCAAGGGGTTCCTCTGCTGGAAGAGCAAGAGCTGATTTATTGCCTCATACAGCTCTTAACTAGACCCTTTAGGATCAGAATGAACAGCCCCATATATCTTCCAAGGAGAAGGAAGCAACCATCCTTCAAGGATAATATACAACAGTCATCCACCTTTGTCTTATACCAAGTTTCCTGTCCATACTCTGCTCAAGCACCTGTTACCATAATTGCAGACCATCTGATTTCTTTTTTTTTCCTCAGAGAGATACAAAATTCTGTATCTAGATGAAGCATTTAGCAGCCATTGGCTGGTAGTCATCTCGGTCACTGTTCCCAGTACCCTGTAGCATCAGTATAAATACACTGAGTTCATTGTTTTTAGCATTAACGGGGGCTATTCTCAGACATGGGGTGAAAGCCTTGGGTTTATAAAACTGCAGGGTTATTATAATTGTTTAGAGTAGTGCTTTATTAGTAAAGCTACAAAATAACCCATCCTGTTGAAGCCAACTCAGCAGTCTTTTGAGGTCTGGAATTCCATGTGGCTTTGGCAGCTACTTAAGCTAGTAACCGCTGACAAAGGATGGGCAGGACATTTGTAGCAAAAAATATTTTTCTTAAAAATACGAAATAATGGCAAATCAGAAGAGACAACTTCATACTTACATTGAATGTCCAAAAAAACTTGATACGTTTTTGGTGAAGCATTACTATCCCATTTGAAAGTTGTCTTTGTTCTTTCAATTCAAAAGTAGATTTAAAAAACAGACTTAAAGCATGTTGCTTTGGCTGAGTGACAGTATTTTTTGAAGCAGAAGAATATACAGATTTTCCTATGGGACATTTGTTTTCTGATAAACACAGCATGGCACTAATAATAAAGCAGTTCAAACAAGGGGCTGGAGACAACTGCTTGTTTTTCACATCCATACTCCCAAATTAACCTCCATGCTTCAGAAAGAAGAGCTACTAGCTTGATTAGAGAAGTAATAAGAACTGAAAATACTGATATACTCTACAAAATACTCTGCAGCCCATACACATCTCACCCAGGAAAGCCTCCAAAGACTCACTTAAATCCATAGGGGCTCTGAGAGGAAAGTCCCTATCTGGTACCTTACAAGAACAGGACATAGTGCAAGCAATCGGCTGAAAAACATGAGTCTCTAATCTGAATTCCTTTGTTCCGATTACCTGAAGTTTTAGCAGGCTTTCATTGCATCCAAGGCAGAACCAGTAAGTACAGATTGCTGGAAGCTTTAGACTGGTCAGAAAGGTAAGCAAAATACTGAATTCAATTCAGGACAAAAAAAAACCCAAATCTTATTATAAATTGGAAAGAATGATTTAGTTTTTCCAATTTTCCTGCAAATAGGATAGGAAAAAGAGGCAGATGCTTGCACCAGTGTTCCTGAGAGATGGAGAGCCCAAAAGCAAAACGTATTATCCCTTGCTAAACCATTGACTAATATTATATATGGAGTTTCTATTCTGTGAGAAGAGGGGCGCTGGTTATAGGCAATAACTGCAGGAGACAAAACAAATTTATACATCATGTCACTGAGGCCAAGCACTGACCACACCTCACACGTCAAGCAGAAATCCAACTTACAGAACTGGTTATAAAACTCCAATAGTGTCACAAAAGTGAATGCAATATGGTCTTTACCAATGTTCTTTACCAATAGACCACCAAAATCACCTCAAGACAGAACACAGCATTAATGTCGTCCTTTGTTTGGTTGGGATCATCCAAACGCATTGTATTTTCTGGACAATGATTTTTGGAGAACAAGAATAGTAAGCAGCCCACTCTCCTGGCCTTTTGAGTATAAACTCATTTGACTGCTGGCAATTCCAGCTTTTATGGTTCTGTGAGATAGACCAAGATTCCTCTAGACTCACTGTTCCCAAAAAAACTTTAAATAAGAGGCACTGCATGTGCTGTATATATACAGAAGTAGGCGCTTAATAGGTAAGTCTAAAATTTCCTACTGTTCCACTCTGACTTGTATGACTTGCTCAGCCTAAAAAGCATTGCCAGCACTGGAAGACCCTCATTTACACAAAGCTCAGCTTTAGCCCCAATACCTTGTCCTCCATTTCACAGACAGCAGAACATAAGGCTTAATTCCACACTCAGTTTTGCTGTCACCATCCTCCTTAAGGATATGCCACAGAAACTGTTTTTTTGGGGGGAGGGTTGTTTGTTCTTTAAAATCAAACTCAGTATTTTCTTACTATAAACAAAAATATTCCTTTTTTTTCTTCATATATTGCCTGTAGCACTGCTACAGTATGGAATATATCCAACTTTCAGGCATGTCTTCATTTCTGACAATCTTTTAATCAAAGGAGGTAAAAATTCAGCCCTAGCTTTCATACACCTCTTGCTATTCTCAGAAGTTGCAAGTGTTTTTTTTTTTAATTTAAAATACACTATAAATATCATGTAGGAATGAAAGCCTGAAGCTTTAGCTTTTGGGATGAATCATACAAATAAAATAAGCAGGTAATTTTAAGTATCTGGTGTTACCTTCAGTAGTAATTGGAGGTATTTGTGTCTCACCAAACAACCACTTATTATATATGAACTTAAGAGTCATTCAGAAGATGGAGTGGATACTCTGGCTTTCAAAGATATTCTATAATGATCTCAGTTCAGTTACTAAGAGGCCTATAGTACATAGTCTGTAGCCATAAAGGAAAAAATCTGCTTTCAAAGTGGTATACAAGCATGAATAGCAAAGAAAATAAATCATAACCGTTTGGTATTTTCTCTTTAAGCATTACTTTAGAGTAATCCAAGATGTCTTATTAAATGTTTAAGTACTTAATAAATGAGGTCTGAAAATATTTAAATATGTCCATTACCATACAGGCACATATTATTTCCATTGTGTTTTCAATTAGGTAAGACATTAGGGGACCTGAATTTTGCCTACTGACCAAATTATGCATTAACTTATATAAGTGCAAATCTAGAGCAGCTCCATGGGCTTTATTCCAAATATTGACTGGAAAAAAAGATTCAGGACAGAAATTATCAAGCTTCTACACTGATTTCTCCTTTACTTTCTCAGACTGAAATTAAACGACTATATTGTACAGTACACAGTTTTTTCCATTGTGACAGTGTGACTAAAAAGTGTAAAAATTAACAACAATCAATACTATTAGGTGAAAGTGTGGGGTATCAGTCAACAGGCAATACCTGAATACCAGGAACATTGACAGCTAACAATATGAATTTCAGGGGACAACAAAATATCTAAAAAAATAAACTTCAGCTTTCAATGTCCAAATATGCTGGAAGTGTTACAGAAAGCAGGTCTTGGTGAAGGAACTTTTTCTTCTGTTATACTACAGTGTTTTGCATTAAAGTAGGAAATCCAACCCTTCCTTTATATAGGTATATATAATTTTTTTCCCTTCGTATCCTAGGGAGTTACGAGTTTCTGCATTTTTCTCCCACTTCATTTGGATTACAGTTGTTTCCCTCTAGTTTACAGTATTTTACAGCTACTTACATTTTGAAAGGCTAAATTTCTTTGGGATTATTCTAAAGCATCAGTGAAATGGATACTTTCACACTGGAGTTAGTACATCAGGCACAAGAACTCAACTAAAGGAGGAATGCATACTGGATATCCTTTAAGTTTGAGGAAAAATTGTCAAGTCTCAAAACAAGACAACCAAATAGTGATTTCAACCATCTAGAAATATTTGGGAGTTCTTTGCTGCTGTTTTCAGCAACCCATTGCTGAAGGATATTCTTGAAGTTCAGACAAGTTTTATATAAAAGTTCTCCCTCAATATGCAATCATGATTGCACGTCAATAAAGGATGAAGCTGATGCCTGTAGAAGTTTACTCCATTGCTGAACTGCATACAAGACTTTTACACTGCACAGCCATTTCCTCCACTCTACAAGTCACAGCTCAATTCTTGCTACAGTACCTGGAACCAGATTTTCAGCATCCCAATCACGATAAACACCCATCTACGAGAAGAGGGCAGAGTATGCAAAGGGGAAGAGAAAGATGCAGGGACTCAGTTCAGAATATGCTTCAAAGTTCACCTCTTCAGAGAGGACCACTTCAGAGAAGCCAGAGTTGGCTGGAAGAGACATCAGGTGGTCTCTAACCAAACCTTTTTGAGGGATTAGACAGCACTTGAGCACATGCATCCTACCAGTACCTTCAGGTTGCTGGACATGGGAGTATCAGTGATGACACTGCATGTCAGAAGCAGCATGGACTTCAAAACTCAGTGTCCAAATGTTTCATTCCTCTTAATGGGGCCTTCTTGCTTACCAGTCTTTTGGAAATGGCATTAAACTCAAGGAAAGGTTTTTACATTAATAATACATTGTTAGTGACTTAGAAGCACAGACTTTTCTTCATGACACTAATAAAACATTCAGCATTTCTGGCTTTTCCTAAAACTTCCCAGTAGCTACATTCAATAAATTAACCTTATTTGTCAAAGACAGATAGCTGAAAAGATCTAACCCAGTGGTCAATAGAAATAAAACAAACTTTAAGAACTATAGCTTAAAATCTGCAGTTTTCCAAATTGGAAACACTATTCCATGTTTGACTGCTCCTTTTGCATGCTGTTATAAAGCATCCTTGCTTCTAAAAAGCACACACAAGCCTGCAAGGGCAGACTCCGTGTGTCTCAAAGCATAGCGCAGTACTGCTCCTAGGCCTAACTCCATTAAGCAAATAGCCATTGTTTCAAACCACAAGATCCCTACTGGAACATGGCAACACAGTAAATATGCTATTTAATTCAATCTGAAAAAAAAAGCTGTAGCATTCACTTTATCCTACATAAATATCAAATCATGAAGTTCATTCAAACTCTATAAATCAGCATGATTACTTGTACTCTCTTGATTGGTATAAAGCAAGTTTTTAGAAAAAGATGGGTTATAGGAACTATTAAGAAAAAAAATCACAGACAGGAAGATAGTATATTGTTCCTTTAGTCGTTTTAGCATAACAAGATTATTAAAATATTTATATTCTCGGTGAAAAAGTTATGCCTATTAGGAATATTTTCCACTGTCAAACTGCCTTTTACCATGCAAATAAACACCAAACTCTGCTTATAAAAAAGGTTCTCATTTATAGGTCAAAAGGCACAGACTAAAATAGTTTCTGCAACTCTCCCTAAATAACTAACTTTTACATATCAAGTTCCATGGCACATTAGAAATAAATGCAATTCAGACAGGATTTGAATAGCAGAATAGATAGAGGGGAAGATAAGAGCCAATAGGAAAAAAACTCACTGTAAGCTAAGCCTTATGAAAAACTGATTTGAAGGTTTTTTGGGGGGGTTGTTTTGTTTCTTTTGGGGGGGGGGTGAGGGCAGGATGGCCCTAAATGAACCAATAAAGAAGCAGAGTTACATGGGGGTTGCTACTCAAAGTGTCCATAGGTTAGGCTTGCAGCCGTTAGACATACTGGCATAACAAAGTACTCCAATACTTCAGTCAGGCTAGGAGTAACCTCCACAGTTCCAAAGTAACCCATGGAAACAGGGCGGGGGAATTTGCTGCTGGTTTATTTTAGTAATATCCAGATGACTAAATCCCCCTCCCATTTTTACAACAGTTAGGCCTCTGCCACCAGGGTCCTCCTCCCACTTTGTCTTTGTAAGTAGAATGACAGGTATAAAGGTAGAGAAAAGGAAAAGTAAATGGCTATGCCTCTATATCTCACTGTAAAGCCTATAGGACACGGCCACTTCCAGCAACACCATGTCCATTTGCTGGGGTCACATCTGACAGGTCTGCTCATACACTGATCCAGAAGCTGTAGGCACCTATCTATAGCATTTTAGCAGTCACCAATGAGCAATTAATAAAGGCAATGCCAACTCTGTGATCAGCCCTTCTAGGTGGCAGCACTTCCCAAGCTTTGCTGGTTAGAATTACTTGCCAATCTCAAATAGCATCTTGAGCTCTTGCCTACTTTTTGAGTCCTCCTAGGACATAGTTTTTGTGCCGTATTTAATCTGACTTCTAGTGTCTATGACAGGAACAGACACTTCACCTGCTCTCAGGCATGCATTATAGAGAAAAATACGCATGAAACGCTCACTTAGTGCCTCACAGTCCTCCTGCATCTTTCAGGGGGATTGAGCCTGAGGCATGGGAACAAAGCGAGCTTCTCAGCACCCCTCTTCAGCAAAGGTAGAAATCCAGTCTCAAGGATGTGGATGCCATTCTCCTCAAATGCAGGAATTACCCAGTATCTGTATGGAAGTGTACAGCTGGAAGCATTCAAGGGGAAATCAGACCTTTATACCACCAAACATGCTTTTTTTTTCTGTCACACTTCAAGCACTCAGTATGAGAACTGGTGGCCTCAATTAATATGTCCCCTAGCACATATTACTACAAAAGCTGGAGAGCCCAGACATGTTCCTTCTGGAATAAGCTCCTCAGAAACTTCCCATTGCCTTGACCTAGGTTCAAATACTCCCAAAGGGTGAAACTATTTTATAGCAAGAGAGATGACTATGACACTGGCTCATTTCCATTATACAGACTTCTGCATGACCCAGACTCCAGAGAGACTGGCATTACTTCAGGAAAACCCAAATATTTGTAAGTAAACAATAGCTGGTACAGGCTCACAACTCAGACAAATATGTGACACATCAGGACAACTCATCATGCAGAAGGCTCTGATGTGATCTTCCCCAATAGGTGTAGGACATGAACTACTGCAGGGATCATTAAAACATAAAACTTTTTTTTAAATCAGTTAAAAGAAGAGTGCACAGCAATTTCTAGAACTGTATGTTCTCCCTTGCACACCTCTTCATCCACAAAGCCTGTCAGCTTTCCTACCATTTATTGTCTCTCTTGTTAAGTTTAGATCACAAGTTATTCAAGGTGAAGACACTGTCCTTTCCCCATCTCTAAATGCGGTGAACATGGTATGTGCTGAGAGCTACACAGAGACTGATGACCCATAATGTTGGGTCTGGCCAAGGAGGCTTCAGAGCAGTTCATGTAGAGAGAGATGGTTCAAGCCACCAGAAAATATCAGGATGCCAAGAGACCAGACCCATTTGCCACTCCCAGGAAGCGTTGGTAGGTATCTCCTTACATCCTCAGTAGGTAAGCCATATCTTAGTAGCATTTTTATAGTACTTAATTTAAAGGCCTAGACACAGCACGACGGACAGCAAGGCTGAGGCACTCCTCCAAAATTAAACCGAAAGCCAGCTCCAAAGCCTTTGTGTCTGGAAAGAGAACGTGATTCAAACAGCCCAGAATCAGCACCTGGGACAGGGACTCTGTAGACATGTTCTCCGCAGACATCTCCTCCAAGCCCTGCTTTCTCTGGGACTTTCCAACTGAAGAAAGCTGTAGACCAGAAGCCCTCACTACCACCATTCAGCTCTGGGCTGTTACTACTGAGGGGAGACCCACTTCATGGGGCATCCCTCCTAAGCAGGTCATCACTACCCCAAGTGGAGCAGGGCCACAGCCCAGAAACAGTGCCAAGGCTACATGCAGATGTGCCTGGTGCACCCAACCATCTTGCTTTAGGCTCAGCTTTCCCAGTACTACAGGCAGATGGCTTGGCAAGAACTAGTCTTGCTGTATTTTCCAGCTAACAGCATGTATCAGGTCCTGCCAACAGTCTGCCCTGCACCCAAGGCAGTGAAAATTCACCAGGGTCCCCAGGTTCTAACAACAATTTGCAGGCAGAGGAAAACACCAAAGAAATGACTGGGCCTTGTAGAAGTGCCCAGCAGATAGCAGATCCCTATTTCCCATAAGATAGGCATCTACTCAGTTCTCTGCAAGGTGAAGACTTGAGTGATATGTCTTTTTTCCCTTACCAACAGGAAGGATTTTTCCCTGGGTTGAGTATTCTGGAAAAAAAAAATACAGCACCTTCGGACAAAGGGAGTCCACCCTGCAGCAAAGCCTGCAGTCCCTTCCTGCTCTGCCCACAAGCCCAGGGATACGTTTTATACCGTGTGCAGCTTCACCCTTGCTTGGCCGATTTCTTTTTTGACCTGCAAGTCTGAACAGTTCCGTGCACCTCCCCTTTCCTGACAGCCATCCTTCCGACTGTGAGTGAATAACCTGGCAAATGGCCAAGTATTCTTTAACCTCCACATTACCTATTGTTAGCTTTGGCAAAGCCCCGCTCCCGAGATGGCTAGAAGGGTATCGCTTACTGCTGCAACGCACAGGAACTGCTGTAGTGGCGAGATTCGGAGAACAGGGAGCAGAGGCAGCCGAGACCTCCCCTGCCCTATGGCCTAACAAACTTTGGGAGCAGCTACAGCTTCCAGGCTTTTCACCGTCGGAAAAGGTGTGCGGGTAGGGAATGTGCAGAATGGAACAAGTCAAAGGCTTGAAGTTAAGACCAGGCCAGATGTTGCTTTTAAGCTAAGACTTTGGGCTGCTGTGAATCTGCAACGGGATTACAATACACCTCAAAGCTACAGGGAAATACACTGGCTAGGGCATCTCCCCCCGGCCCACACCAGGACTCTTGCCTGCACTGTTACTGCAACAGTCCTGACAGCTGCAGTCCTTACTCCTGTTCACCACTGCATAAACATCGAGAGTGAATCCCTAACCAGTACAATCAGTTATAGCTGCTTTTAACCACCCAAGACCTCTCTTTACGGAGCACTGTGGGCTTGCCAAAGCACCAGCCACGCTGGCAAACAAGTGGTCCCTGGATGGCACATCCTAGACAGAAGCCTCCCCATCAGTTACCAGCAGCAGTTAAATTCAAAGGCTGGGAGGCAGGTTTTCTTAATCAGAGACTTGGTTGCTTTACATAGCACACACTCTCCCCCTAGTATCTGCATAACGCTGAGTTTGAAATGTTCCAAGATGAACACAGAAGGAGCAAGAGATGGGAGAGGGGCTGCAAGAGGAAGCATTTAAAAAGGGGATGGCATCTGAGCAACACCACATCCAGCCGTGCATATGCAGCAGTCTCTTAATCAGAACATCCAGGACTTGACGTGGCAGCTTGCTTAGTAATTAAAAGGTAACCAAGTATCTATCAGAGCTATGCTATTAGAAATATATCTTGTCAAACAGCTGAGTGTGAATGGCTCAGGTTTGTGTCTTTCCTTTGGGGAAGAAGCCTGCATTGTGCCTCACTATACATACATACAAAATAAGTCCCTCTCCTGTGTTAGATCTGCACACATCAGCCTCTTCATGCCTCTCCAGCATCAAAGGAGTTCAAAAATTACTTCAAATTACTTCAATGACAACAAAATTGGATCCTCATCCTGAGCAGACTTGATCTGCCTTCTCATTTTTCCACTGAGATGACAAAGTTCCTTGTGCCTTTCCTCTAAGGTCATCTCTACTTTAGACCCATCCCATTCCAGTCACTTGATTTCTGCTGAGTTTGTTCCAAATGACTTTCCTCTGCATGGATGATACCCACAGAGTCTCCATTCCCCACTCCATCCCCTACAAAGAAAACCTCTAGTAAGAGCAAACTGCTGACAAGTTTTTATGAAAAAATAACTCAGGGTGACTCTTGCACTTATCTCACTCCCCCAATAACTTTCACCAAAGCCAAGAGCCCTGAAACATTGACTGCTATGGAGAACATCTTGCATATAATAAACACAAGTATCAGTGGTCCGAAAGAGCTGTCTCTTTAGCTGGTTGTTCATTCCCATCCTCACAACTGCATCGTAACAGATCCATTTGCACAAGATGGGAATTTGCTGACCCTTTAGCAAGTGCTGCTTTTGCCACCAGCCAGTCGATAGGTTGATATGCTTTATATTGTTTCATTCTATTGCAGATATAAGCTTTCTTCCCAGTGTACAACTCCTCCCCTTAAACCAGTCCCACAGAAGTTGCACAGAGCCTCTTGCCTGCCTGTATAGTGCATGACAAGGCACATAATGGGTTGTTTTTAAGTCACAGTTCATTTGTTTCACATCATGCCACCTAGCAATAGGACCTGCACAAAGGGCATAGGTGTCCCACCTCACAATAACTGAGAAACCAGAGTAAAAACGCCCCCAAAATCATGGCTAAGTTAACTGCCTTCAGCTTTTCATCTAAATCAGGTCTTTGCAGATGCTTTATTTTTCTCCCCCTCCTCTCAAAAAAAGAAAAGACACTTACCTGTGCTTAAGCCCTGGTAATTCTATTGATCACTGCCCACAAGCCACTGTACTTTATAGGACATGCTGCCTCCATATGATTGAAATAGCTTCCTTCCTTAATCAGCATATAATCAGATATTCCCACACAGGAGAACTATAGCCCTGATTGACAAGTTAGCTACAAAAATAAACCTGAGGTTTAAATATAGCTTGCTCAGCTCCCTGGAAGGTACGTAGTATTGTGTTATACAAGTCTACCATCATTTTCCTTGAATTAATATACTCCATATTCTCCCTCTGCTTTGATCTCTATCAATTATATAGCTATCAAAACTGTGTTATACAGAAAAGCTAGCAGCTAGGGTTAGGTGGGCAGGACAACTAGCCTTTCCACTGTGTGGCCTGACTTGCCATCAATATTTCATTAGCAATTAACACGTACAGATTTTGAGTTCACGTACCAGTTGAATGTATGATGCCTGATGCAATTGTAGAGGTAAGCAGGTAAATAAGTGTGCAAGACTAAGCATATGTATAGAAAAAATCCATACGCCCAGCAGGAATGGATGTATCCAAATTAGATATATGTCTCCCTGTATGCAAACACGCAAGCTAGGCAGCCAATATCTAACGATTCCCTCTTTCTAAGGTGGGCAGCTCAATAGCACAACACTCACTGTATTTCTTCCAATCTATCAGCATGTTCTGATGTGTTAAATATGCAGCATAATGAGGGCATAGCTCTATAGCACTGCTCTTCTAATTTCGGAGGAAAAAAAATAAGGGAGATTTCCTTAAACCATTCCAATTATGAAATGCTTCTCATCCGTTTAAAAACCTCCCCGTCGCTGACTGACTACAAAACACGGGACAGACCTCATATTTATTATGCAAATCCTCAGCATTAAGAAAACAAATCGCCAACTAACATCTGCCTGCGGTAAACAGACCAACCCAATGCGGGCCGCACTCGGGCGCGGGGGCCCCGCGAGCCCGGCGGGACTCGCCCCGGCCGCTGCTGCAATGGCCCCGGCCGCTCCTCGCCGCGCGGGCCGGCGCGCACAGCCCGGCCACTGCAGTGCTCCTGCTCGCAGCCCTGCCGCCGGGCCACCCACCTTTGCCTTCCATTGCGGCGCCTGGCGAGCGTGGGCAAGTTGCGGGCAAGTTGCGGGGGGGATGCGCTCGCTGCTCAGCCGCTCTCGCCGCCCCAAATCCGCGCTGCTGGGGGAGAGAGACGGAGC
>VZSG01000324.1:762763-793533 GCA_013398315.1 Nothoprocta pentlandii
CCGCCCCGCGCACCGCATCCCGTGCACCACACCACATCCCGCACCGCCCCACACACCGCATCCCGCACCGCGGGTCTGTGCGGCACCGGTGCCGCGCACTGCAGGGCCCCGCGCAGCCTCCCCACACCGCACACCTGGGTGAGGTGCAGGGCCCACCAGTCACTCCCGCCCAGGAGGCAGCGCTGGGTTATGCAACGCGGCCAGCACCTGCTTCCATGGACATGCCCAAGTGGAGCCCTAAGGGATGGACGCAGGCCCCACCTTGGCACCAGCCTCTGGGTACATGGGATGTCATGTGTGGAAGGTGCACTGGCCAGGCTGTTGCCCATGCACTGGCCCACTGCCACAGGTGATGCGTGCACATGGCCTGAAACAAGCCCACAGAAGCACAACCCTCACCTCGATTCGGGGAGAAGGGAACATTCAACTCTAACCAGGCTCCCTGTGTCTTACAAGCCCGGCTGAGCCCACAATACCTGCAAGGCTGGACTGAGTCTCGGACATGTCCAAGCTAAGCTTGAGGCCTTCCCTCAGCAAGTTGTTTCAAGATTAATTATGCTGACTCATAAAACATTCACCTTATGGTCAGTTTCTGCTCTTCTTGTTGTTTTCCTGCTTTGTGCAGAAAAACTGGAAGCCACTGGAAGCAGGAAGCAGTGTCCTGCTAGCAAGGAACTGATATTCTTCCCAAAGTCCAGTCACTTCTATGCAGTTTGCTCAGAAAGCAGCTTCTTAGGTTTGTTCCTATAGCGACATTTATCCAAATCTAAAATCATTCCTGCAGTTCTCAAAACTTCCTTGCTGTTTTCAACTTCAGCATTGTGGGATGGGTAAAACCCAGTGCCAGCCTCACAAATACCATACTTTATTATTAAATAGGTTTTTACTAAAACAGCAGCTCAAAGGATCCATCATGTACCCATACAGTACAGACAGCCCCTGCACTGAATTTTCTAAATACAGAGGCAATTTTGCTTTATTCCTATTGTATCTTCACACACCCAGTGTTTGTACACTCACCTTCTCACTTGTAGCCCAACACGTGGGCAGTTGTTACCTAGGGTTCAAGTTCCTTGTACTCCAAGATCCTGTAACCCATCTTGCAGGTACATCCTTCAGGCACCCCATCCTAGGTTTGTTTGGGAAAGTCAACATTGTCCACTTGATGCCTTCTTAGTCCATGTTCCAGACAGCTCCCAGCAGCAAAACCTGCTCTAATCAGGCACCATCCCACAAACTGACATGTCACCCAAGTTAGAGATATCCTACAAGTCCAGGAAAGAGCCACAAAAAACTAGACACAGCCCAGCTGGATGGATGATGGTTCATCATGTAAAACTCACTTAGAATTTATCAAATATTCTTAAACTATTTAATATGAAATAATTGTGAAAAAGTTTTATTTTAGGAGTGAATATTCAGGTGCTGTAGACCTGCATTTGTTTGGACCAAATGCATCATACTGGACTGACGATGGGAACCTATCCATCAATAAAAATTTGAGTTTTGAGACAAATCACAACTTTCTTCCATTTCTTTAATTTCTTTCATTTACTGAGAGTCCTATTTCCTCCATTGCAATGGCTTTACCTGCCATCAGTGCTGAACTGCCATGACAAAACTACACCTCCAAGGGTAAAACTCTTTCAGGGTAGACAGAAAGGTCTTTCAAGGCATATCAGTTCTTATTAATGTTCTAAAATAGATTGAAAACATAAGCTGAAATGCTCAAAGCTCCTAAGCCTTTTTGAGGGAGAGGAGAGGAAAGAGAGGCTGTTTTTAATGACATGAAGAAAAGTTTTTAACTCTACAGCAAAACTAAACAAGAAACAGACTTTTCTCCCTCCCTTTTTCTATGATTCTGGATTGACCACTGACAGTCTTGTGGTAGGAAAAGACGGAGGGGAACTGATGAAGTTGTTGAGTTGTGCATGGTGTGGGAGGGAGAAAACAGCTTGGGGACCAGGCAGCTCTCAGAGAACATTAGTGTTCTTAGAGTTCAAGAACAACTTTCAACAAGAAGAAAGCACCCAAACCTTTGCAGTACAGCTGGGCTAGTTACCAAGAACAATATGAGACAGCATCTGTAATATCAGGCACTGGACCAGGAACCAGGAGACTTTCAAAGCCGCACACACTCCAGAAAGGCAGCACCCATCAATAATTCAGCTACACAGTAAGAGCTGGGGCAAGTTCTTAGCTGCAGGCAACAGGCTGAGCCCCACCTGCCATGGGAGCACCTGAAGACTTGCTCCAAGATTATTTTTTCCCCCTCTCACTATTCTGAAAGAGCAATTTTCATTGTTTAGATGCCTGTAGTGTAGAGACTGCCCAGAATACTCCTCTTTTACCCTCACAAAAAAAGAAAGAGGCAGGCATGCTCCCCCTATTTGCAAAGCAAAGTGGCTTTCCTTTATTGCCACCCCGCTTCAGTTTTGAATTCATCTTGATGGAGGCAGACATAAATCAGGAGTTCAGAGGCCTCACCCTTGGGGAGCAAGACAAAGAAACATTTCTGTTGGCTTGTGCTTTTGAACTCTTGAACACTTCCTTCTTTCTAGTACCAGCAGGTAGGAGCAGAGTTCAAGCCAGTCAGAAACAAAGGCCCCAACCCTCCTATCCACACATGCATTTCCAATCACAGCTTATCAGGTCTTTCTGGGTCACATCTCCCATGTCAGTCTCTCTCCAAGTTTGAGTCCATCACAAGGTCATAAGATCTGTGTTCTTAAAATAGTCATCTTTAACTCTCCTCTACGCAGAATAGAGATGCAGTGCCTTAAACTTTTTCCCTCCCAATACAAAAAAGCAAGTCCAAGGGACCAAATCCTGTGGATTTCTCCTCCCACACCCATTTGTAGGTCACTTAAGCTACTTATTAGTGGAAAGGGATACAATATTTCTTGTGCTATTCTCAACTCTAGGATGTGCATTCTGCTTTAAAATATTAAACTGGACTAGCTTCAGTTTGATCACAACACTGTGTTCCTCTTCTAGCCCTCGTGAAAGTCAGATCTGAATCTCCAGTGGCTTTCCAAGTAAACAAGCATCAAATGAAGATACATTCATTAATGACAGCTCAGTAATGCACCAAGTTGTTCTCCAAATCACAGCAAAATGGGAGGCTGGAGCACTCGGGAGGTGCAGCTTACATGCCCTGGACTGCTTCCCATCCACACCCTTGAGCCAGAGGGGAAGGAGAGCTTCTAAAACACCACTCTCCTCCTGTAATAAGCAAGCGGGGTTGCTTGTGGTGCTTGCATGGCTTTCTTGCTGTGTTCCTCTGGTGCTCAGGCTACAGGAGCAAGCTGGCATCATGGAAGCAGCACAGTTAAAGCATAGGCAATGCTGTGCAGATGCCCTCCTCATCATGCCCTCAGCTGATGCCGCTGCAAGTGAATCCCCGGTTGGGAAGGTCAAGGTTGCTCACCCTTGCTGTCCCTGAACGGTGTCTGCAGGGCTGCCAGTGCAAAGCTGCTTTGGGGCCGCTTGCCCAGGTGTTTCAGCAGTAGAGCTCTTGCCCAGCACGCACGGTGCACAACACTGGAGACGTGCCCATCCCACTAGACCAGTTCACCTGGACAACTGCAGCCCCTCCAGGTGCTTCCTTTCCCTAGGGGGTCCAAGGCAGCTCATTAAAGAGCTCAGCCCAGCCAGATGAGATGCTGAGAGGGGACAGCAAGGACACAGCTCAGCTGCTCCAAGTGCTCCAGACAAAGCTGGAGCTACTGCCCAGGCCTCCAGTCCCCAGCAACCTGCTGCTTTTCCATTAACAGGCAGCAATAGCCAAAGCTAACATTGTCTCTGCTGCTGTAGCCAGGGCTGCCTGTCCTCCTCATGCACCCAGTCTCCACCAGGAGCTAACTTAGAAGAACCCCTGAGCAGCCCCAGACACACTAAAGCCAAATGATCATTGTGACATTGCTGCAGACAGTAAGTCCACATGAGGATCATACATGGTCTTCCAGCTGCTGCTGCTCCTGCCCATCTGTTACACTGGCACCATGCCTTCTTTTCCAGAGGGAGCCTTCATTCATGAGGGGAAGGGCACTATTAAGGTCACACATCTGCACTTCCACATAAGGATGAATGATCCCAAGAGGAAGCTGAGGTAGCAGGTCATCAGCAGTGGGATGGGATTTCACCTACTCAGTGCCAAATCCCAGTCATGACCATCCAAGAGGGCAGCAAACCCAGGCACAGATGCACTATCCCAGGAACCAGGGGAGCTGGCTTCTGTTGTGAGCCCTACATAAAACTGGACATAAGCCAGCTTCAATTCTCCACTTAACTTGAACATGACTGCAGTGCTGACATCTTGACCTATTGCCAAAATGCCCAGGAACTAGCTTCAGCAGAAGGTAGCTCTTCACAGCAACAGAAGGGCACCTTCCCTAACCTGAGGCCTTAAGAGCTCTTAAGAGTTGAATTAGAAAAACTGCACTGAGTTGTGACCAAGAGGGTGGAATAGCTACATGCACACATGGGATTAGCATGAGCTTAATCCTATGTTTCTCAAAACCAGAGGTCCTTGCAAGCAGAACTTAGCCAAGTGGCTAAAAAAAATACTAACTTTGAATTCTATAGCATGTACTTACAAAAACCAATAGGCATTACAGCTAACTCGGTTACATCATCAGCAGCAATCAGAAAAAGCTTTTTCAGGACAGAGCAAATACAACTGGCCCCACAACCATCTCATATGCCATGTACTCAGATAAACACAAACTGAAACAGCAGGTTCCAAGAAATCAGGCCATGACACCACAGCAGCAACCAGGAACCTCTAACACTACTAAAAATGAATAGATGGGCATGACAGAAAGGGAGAATAAACAAACTAGAAGCTTTTAAAAATGGTACAGGTAGGGTAAAATAAGACATATTCCCCAACCTGTCATCCATTATCTTAATGATGATATACAGGCCTTCAGATGATGAAGAAGCAATAACCAACTACATCATAAGCTCATGTCACTTCCTTATCTCATCCAAACAACTGCCAAAAGCAGAGGATAAATGCTTTAGGAGCTAGGGTGGAAAACAAAGACCAAAGCAAGACACAACATTTGAGGAGGGTTATCATCAGTTTAATTATATACAATTACCAATCAAATGTTGAAATTAATCAGACAATATTCTTAAAGGAGAAATCACTAACAAAAGTACTAAAGCAAGGGAGTAGTTTTGCAATTACTTATAATTATAAAAAGTATTAGGAAACAAAATCATCATTGTACTGACTCTGAAGGGATGATTCTTTTGAGTAATAACACTGGGGTTGGTCAGAGGACCATCAACTCCCCGCTCTTCCTACTATTTTTCATAAATACTTCTAGACAGATCAACTTCCATTAAAATACTGAAGCTAAAGACTGAAGGGTTTTTGATTCAACAAGCTGTTAAGTCAGAAGAATGTGCCAGGTCTCAAAATTTGGGATTTATAAATCAAAACTTCTTGACAGTTATAGGACTATATTAAAATATACTAAGATCCCTCAGCAGGACCTTCCCAGAAAACATCTGGAAAAGACCACGCTGCAAATTGCCTTGCTAGGTTGAGAGAAAGATACTGCATTCATTAGATATATCTCAGAAGACAACTCAACACTCATAAGACTCTTAATTTTCTTGGCAGTTGGACCTAACCCAAGCAGCTTTACTGTAAATTTACCTCTGAGGTACTGACCACCTTGAAAGCCCTTATATTGAGGGAACCCAGAGCTTTTGTCCTTTGCAAACAAAGCCTGGTGTTTTCAGAGCTAGCTCCTGCTCCAAGTCCAACCACAGACTTAGTTACTCAGTTGCATAACCACCTTGGTCACCTGCTCTGCTGCTTGCATGTAGCACTGAGACTGCTACAGAGGAAGGCAGGGAGGAAGGTGTCAGAAGTCTAGTTGTTAGTCCAACAGCTTAAGACATTTATGCAAAAAATACATATATATGAAGCTGAATGGGCCTGCCTAAGCACTATCCCCCTTTTGGTTCAATAAGGTAGTTGTACCTTATTAATGCTGTACACACACCTAAAGAAGACTTCACAGCATAGAGGCAGATGACCTGCAGCAGCAGCCTGCCCTCCTAAGAGCCACATGCTACAATGGTTGCAGAGGATGGACTATTTATCTTAAAATCCTATTAGCTATGTGCCTACTCCTATTTCCTACAATAAAAAGCTATTAGCTCATCACTACTCTCCAGCCATCAGGGCTAAGTAACATTCATATTCTTTGTCTGCTGTTTCAAGAGAAAGCAGCAAACTGACCTCTGTGGAAGCCCAGATCAAGAGACATTTTCTTTAGCACATTGCTGGCATTTACACTGCCATGTAAAAGCCTTGTCTGGAGACCCAAGTTTTGCCTTGTGAGATGCCCAAAGCTATTCAGTACCAGCTGGCACCTTCCAAAACCCTAAGTTTGTTCAGAACTGTTCCAACTCCTCTGAAGTAAAGGAGGGGCAGGTAAAGGACTCCTTAAAAAAGGAACAAGGAAGTTTCCCATCCCATCTCCAGCTCCAACACTTTCTCCACATGCCTTTGATTCATCTGTTTCTCTTAACATTACACTTTCCAAAGTGTTAAATAATATTAAATGCAACAAAACCTTCAAAGATAGGACCATGACAATTTGTGTGTACAACTGCTATTCATAGTTGTAGTAGAGTTCCAGGGAATCAGATCTTCCTGATAATCCAAGCTGAAACTGAGTTTGTCCAAATAAGAAAGGTGGATAATCACTACTTAATACCACAGCTACGCCAACAACCATTTGACTTGACTGGTCATCCCTTCACAGAGAGCATAAAAAAAGGAAAATAGACATGAAATCCAATGAAGACTAGTGATACATGAAGCAAAGGCAAAAAGTGGAAGAATATCAAAAGCAATTCTAATTGAAATAATTCAAGCGACACCAACCCTTAGTGTGAAGTTATCACCACAATAGTATTACAAGAGGCATATTCATCAAACCTAAAGCACTGCAGCAGGCTAGGGAACTCAAGTTTAAATCAATTCACTCTGGATCCAGAAATGGACTTGATCTGCCTTTTGTCCTCAAACCAACTAAACACTAGGCAGGCACTTTAGTGACCTGTGTTATAAGTCAAAGACAATGTCAGCTCTGCAGCTCTTTGCTAAGGTTCTGCTCATCAAAAAGCTTCATTGGTTTGTGTGCATCACCTATCTGCACAACCAAGCCATGTGTTTTTAACCCAAGGCCTGCCAGACATGACTGCTTAAAAGCCTCACAAGGACTCAGCTCTACCAGGACTCAGCTCTACCTGGTGAGCACACCCCTTCCTTCACCTTGACGAAGACTGCAGCTAGATTGTTAGCTCTAGTGTTTTCTAAGTACCACAGCGGCCTCTTCCAAGAGGCAGTTAACTGCAGAAACAAACAAATACATAGTGGGGATTCCAGGAAGAGTCTGGGATTAGACAGAGACAGGTGGCACAGCCAGCTGCAAGTTACTTAAATCCTGTTCATTCTCCAATATCTGCGCTGCAGCTCCTTCCACAGAGGATGAAACAAGACTTGGAGATCATAGGTAATGGCCTTAGCTTATTGTTATTCCTACTACTCTTTGGATACTCAGGTGCTGCTCCAAGTGCATCACTGAGGTGGGGCAATCAGAAGCTACAGGAAGACAGAGCTTCCCAGCTGCACCCCAGCACTACACAGCTGTCTGGAATGCAGATCAGGGCTGGCCATGTCCAGCCAGCTCAAAGGATACACCCGAGCACAACCCTGCCAGTACCAACTGCAGCTAGGCTTAAAGCTGAACTTCATGGTCTTCAGGAGACCATACCTCAGAATAGCCTCACCAGTGCCCTTTTCCTTCAAGCTCCATTCCTGGAGTTAGTCTTTCTACTCTGGCCAGAGAGGCTGCTAGGGCATAAAAGAAAAAATAAATGGGGAATAGGAGATGACATTCAAGCAGATTTCACTGTACTCACTGCATCAGCAGTTGGCTTTGCACCAAGGGGTGAACACTGGACAAAGTGAAAAGATGTTGGCCAAGTCTGCCACTAATGCAGCATAGGTGTGTTCAAGGTATGTAACAGCCAGCAAGCCAAAAACACCAAGTACAATAGATTTTCCTGAGCTTGATTTTTTTTCCTAGGACAGAGCACTAAAAATAAAAAGTTTCATTTAGTCTTTGGATTCTTTAGTGCTTTTGCAGCACAAACAAGAATATAGTTTCAGCAGGGCAGGAAGCAAGTTCTTGAGCTTACAGAGCGCTGCACTAACTCCTACTAGGATGCACTTGGACAGCCACAGATTGTTGCAATCCAAGAACTAGTAGTCAAAGCAGCACCACACAGAGTACCAGGCAGTCTCAGCAGCAGCTCTCTTGCAGGCAGCCTGGCACAACTCAAACACCAAAAGCATAGGGCAGTTCTGAAGAAAGTGGTGGAAATGCCATCTCTGAGACTGTTAATGGAAATCTCTTCTCCCACCTATAATGGTAAGAATGAAGGAGGATGTTTGGGGTTGTAGCAAGTGGCCAAGAAGCATCATGGTCAGAGGTGTGAAGAGAGCTCTAGATGTCTATGGAGGAGTGGTTGATAAGTGGTGACAAAGGAGTCTCTGCTCTCCCTTCCCACTGCCAAACAAGCCATTCTGGCATATTGTAAGAACTGCATATTGCTGTGCAACAATTATAATAAACTTATACAAAAAACAGGGACAGGAACAGCCTGAGATTGCTCCCATGAAGGTGAAAAAATATATCTGTAGTTGAAATACACTGGCAAGAACTTGCAGATGCAGAAAAGCAGAACTTGCAAGCAAGCCTGCATCACTTTGTAGTAGTCAAGACTTGAAAAAACAGATATTCAGGGCAAGCAACACACAAGCTGAAGATCTGATGGCATTCTCCACCGCTGGTGGCAAAACTGGTAGCAGGAAGGGACTGGACCTGAACTAGCTAGATCTCCACAAAGATCTAGATAGACTTGTCTCCTTTTGTTCTCAGCCTGAGGGGACATCATCCACAAAGAGAGAAAGGGCCCAAGGAGAGAGCAGTAGGGGATAGTTGTCCAAATTTGGTCTGAAAAAGGGCAAAGGGAAGAGAAGCATCTTGTAAAACACATCAGGCAAGGCTTCCTAGAGAGGGAAGGGAATGACCATGGAGGACAGTGACCAAGCAGTGAAAGTAGAACGTAACAGGAAACACTAACATTGAAGTCTATTGACAAATCAAGGGGCAGAAATGGCCTCTTTTGGAAAAAAAAATATGTAGGGGCTTGAATAGCAAGGTTTTTGTAAGAAAGAGCTGCCAGAAGAGAAGGACAGCTGAAGGAGAATAAAGTCATGGAAATGAATACAGCAAGTCTAGAAGATGGGAGGTAGTTGTGATGATATCCAAGAATCAAAAAGCAGAAAGGAGAGCACATCATCTTATGTTTCTTTTTAGACCTAAAAAGAGATAGGATTTTGGTCAGAAAAACTAGTGAAGGCAGAAGGAGGTTTGGAGTGCCTCAAGGTGGCAAGTAGCCAATTGTGACTGAACCCCATGCCAGCAGGTAAGCTGGAAAAGAAAACTTACTTAGTAGGTGGAAGTAGGGGCAACACAACAGGACAAGATCAGCATGTGCTGGTCAGCAATGGAGCTTGAGATCCTCCTTCAAAGAGCAGAAGAACCCAAGGCTGGAATAAACCGGGATAGGGGATCAACAAACACCACACTGCAGCAGGACAAGGAGGCTAGAAGATCAAGCTGAACAGGGCTGAGATGTAATAAACAGAAGGACAGACACCAAAGAGACATGAGGATGCTGAATCAAGACAGAGTGGCAGAAACACTGAGCAAAGGAATGTGCAGCCAACTGGCAAGAGCAAAACAGCCAGTAGCAATAGCAAGTGGGAAAAGCAATAAGGCTGTTTTCCAGTGAAAAGATGTTCTCCTGCCAGCACCAAGAAAGCACCAGTTGGCAAACAGCTCCAGCATAAAAGCATTTGCTGGAAACATTTACTGCTTGATCCTGAAGATTCTTGAGCATCATGAACATCTAGGCAACAAAGCGCATCAGCAGAGCTGTGTGCTCAAGGTGCCACTTATAAAGGGGCAATGCCAGGCAGGACTCGTGCTGAACTGAAATGTTCTAGGCCTAAGGTGTTCAGAGTCATTCCCAGGACAGGCCTCAAGTCTGAGCTCTGGCTAAGCCCCCATTCCCTGACTGCAGTCCTCCCCCACCACACAAAGCTCTGCTATTCTGACATCTGCACAAGACATGAGCTACATTTGCTATGTGGAAAAAAGCTCTTGCCTCCCTGCCCAGCACCCGGGCTTGTCCGTGCCACCTGCTATTCCTCCCCTTCCTGCAGTTCCCACTCTCTGCTTTGGTTTATCATTCCCTTCTCCATTACAGTTAGCTGTCACTTTGTTCACTCCTGGACTCCTTCCTGAGGCAAGGCAAGTTTATTCGCTGTCTCACTGATGCTCCTCAGGTTGTTCCATCCAGTGTCATGATCCATGATGGGAAGCTGGACCAGTGCTTGAAGTGCTGAGCCCCTTGTTAGCAAACTGACCACTGAATGCCATCATTAAAAATCATTAACCTCCTGATGGCCACATATGAATGTGTATAAGGCCACATATGAATGTGCATAAACATCTGCCCTCTCCTGGCCAGTACAAGAAATGTTGAGCTCTTTTCTTCCCCCACTCCCTGCACAGTGGCAGGGTTGAACTGTAAACAGAACAAGCGCTTCCCTGACAGTCAATTTTCATGCTCCAGACTTATAAAGCTCCTTGCAAAAAGGGGAGGCCTGCACAGGATATATTTCACACCTTTGCGCAAATTAGCATGGCTAAAGTGTCTTTCCTTACAGATGTTTGCATTATAAGAGCCCTACATAAACTACAACATCCACAGGTCAGCAGTAAGGAAACCATAAGGCAGCTTTCACTCAGCAAGGCACAGAGCTGCTCCAAGAGCACATTTTCTCTAGGCAACAGCTTTAGCAGGCATACAAAACCTTAAAACACTACCAGTCATCCTTAAACAAGGCTATGGTGGGCTACTAGCATAGAGTACAGTGAGCAAGCTGTCTTCTTAGGTTCCCTTTAGCAGCTCATTCCCATAGTGCAAGATTTCGATGTGTTCAACAACAAGGTCTTAACCCCCCTTAGGTTTTGTGAAGGCAGATGTCAGGGTACCAGTTTTCCTGCAGGACTGGAGAGCCTGGTGCTCCCTGGTGTCAGGCATGGTGAATCAACCTCTGTACAAAAGTATACATGAGCAGAGCAGCATGAACAGAGCTCCCCTTTGGGCTCTTCTACAAACATGTGGCTCCCAACACACACCAGGGTGGCACTTCCCAGAGATGGGAGCACATTATGGATGACTGCACCCAGCCCTCCCAACAGGGTAGACAAGGAGACCTTATCATATCCGTGGCAAGAAGGTTAACACCATCTGCTCTTCTTACTGGGCCAGATCATTATCTTTGCTGTTCCAGTTTGCATCCAGGCATCACATACCAGTCCTCTCACATGCACCCTTCCTGAGAATTCAAGGAAATCAGATACAAGGGTCTGCAGCACCCCCAAGCCACACAGCAACTCACTCCTCACCTACGAACTGCCAGAAAAGACCAGGAAATTCCAGTTGCAGTTCCCTTAGCAACAGCCCTGCAACACATGTATATTTATTTAAATGCATTAAAGATATTGCCACAAACAAAGAGTTCCAAGCACCACAGATATACAAGGAGGCAATCACCCATTATTTCTGCCTGATCCGGGCCTCGCAATCCCCATCCTGATTAAATTACTGAGGGCAGGATTATCAGCAAGATAATCAGCTGCAGTGTCTAATCCGGATAACTCAGCATTACTGGGCCTCACAACATGGGATTTCACTGACCACCAAGCCAGAGCATTCCAGAGCTTTACTCTCATTTCTACCAGTTAAAGGATTCAAGTATCCAAACAAGAGTTCTCTGCAGAGGAATGCTAGTAAGGCTGGGCTAAGGCTTTGGACAGGTATTCTCAATTAATTCAAATGTAATAGCTTGGATTTTAAAGAAAACTGCCACAGTTCTGAAAGGCCACAGTGTTCACAGATGTAACAGGATTTCAAGAACATCAGTTACTTGTCTGAGCATCTCCCTATGCACTTAAAGGCTGCAGAATACCCTCCTTTGTGCATTAAAGCCTCCAAATCTCAACAAATCTTTCTGCTCCATCTGTCCCAGAGCAATGGGATGATGAAGGCAGCTTTTTGGTCTGGAACCCTCTCCTGGTCCTCCTCCAAGCTTTCCATTTCCTCAGCCTTAGCCTCACTGTGCTTGCAGAAAAAGCCTTAAGACCTCCTGAGGGAAGAATCCCAGAGGGACCCTGGAGATGGACCACATCTGAAAGTCAGGACTAGTTTGCATTTTGTGGAGTAGTACCTGGACAAAGGCAAGCGTCTGACAATGCTCAACTTGCAGGCTTGAGTGGGTGTGAATGCTCCACTTCTGCTTCCCCTCACTTGAAACACCTTCCCCTCCCACTATTTTCCAAGTTTGCCATTCTGTGAGGAAGGCAAAAAGCAAAGCTGCTCAGGGATGCTGTGAAAACGAGGTGCAGCTTTGGGCATCTGAAACTCGGCCAGCTGCTGCACCACACAGCAAAAGTTGATGCCCAGGTGGGGTTTTGTTCAGCAGCAAACTGGCCTGGATCAGGCACAAAGGCAGAAAATGCACCTGATCTTTCACAAGTCCTGCTTTGTTTCCAAACAGCATGAGGGGGCATTTTAATGTCTCTTCTGGAGACCTGCACAGCCTGAAAGCTTGACAAATGAATCACTTAGATGCTTTCAGCACCTTCATCAAAGGCCCTAGCAGCCCCTTCTTGCCCTCCCATGGAGGGTTTGATATCCTTTTAGGAAAAGGCTGAAGCTGTCCTTGCACAAAGCTGCTTTTCAGAGGGACATTATGGGGCCTCTGAGCACATCAGACACCTCCAGGCTCCCTCCTTGCACATACCTATCAATAGTCACGGCTCAGATTTTACCGAGTAGCTCACAGAATAGTCTCTGCAGGCATATGGCTTTTGTGAATCATGTTTCTAATATGCCCTTGTCCCAGACAAAACAGTCTTGATTCAGGAAACATGACTTATCCAATTAGCAGTAACCTTTAATTAACTGAATTGGATATTGATAAACAAAGACTACAAACAATTAAAGGTTTAGGAAAAAACCTCTTCCCCCTTCCTAATCTCCACATCCCTCCTCTTCCCTGCACATCACCCTGAAGCCCTCCCAGCACTGCTGCTGAGGCCACAGGCAGTACAGGAGGTTGGGGATGGCACATGGGGGGTTTCTTTCTGCAGCTTCTTCCTCGTCTCCTCTCCTCCTGCTGGAAGTCCCCCCATAGCCCTCTAAGGCATCCTAACCCTGCCATGGGTCTACCACAACCACAGCCTCCAAGGGCATCACCGCCCACAGTTCCCTTCAAGGCATCAGCGGTGGGAGACAGGAACAACCCTGAAGCACATGACCAGGTCAGGCCATTCTCAGGCTTTGCCAGCATTTATAGGCAAGCTGCTCATTGCACACCTACACACAATAAGTAGAACAAGAACAGTTCAAAGAAACCAAAAACACCTTGCTATCATAATTTAAGTCATCCAGCAAAAGTTCCAGCAAAGGAGCTCCCACTCCTCCACCTGATAATAAAAACCAGTAGGTAAGAAAGCCCATAAGGAATGTTGAAAAATCACCCCAAAATGTGTAAAGAAGGCTGCAAAATCCCAAAGGGAGAAGGTGACTGGAGAGGAAAGGTGATGGCTTTCACTTTCATGCTCTAGATCCTGGCAGTTTAGAAGCCAAAACCTCTGATTTCTGCCCACTGGTCTCAGCCCCCTGCCATTGATGTGCTAATCAGGCTCTGCAGAGAGCAATGAAAAATGTACACACCACCTGTGGCTCAAAGCTGCCCAAAATTCTTATTTCACGAATAATAGCATCAGCCTCCCCTGCAGTTTGTGATTTAGTTCTCCAGGGTTTTTGTTTTCATTTCTAAGGACTCACATACCCACAGGGAAGCTCTCCCTGGGTCCACACCCTCAAAGCAGCTTGCATGAAAGCTCCACTGTAAGACATCAGACAAGCAGCTGCTGCTCTCATCTGTATCTAGGGAAGAGCATCAAAAGATAGATGGTATAATCATACCACACAGCTACACACATAGCTGCACAGAGTCAAAAAATATAACAGTAAGTTGAAATTTGAGATCTAAGCAATGTTCGAGGTGGACATTGGCTTAAAATCACTGATACGAGCTGGAGAATCAAGTTTTTCCATGACATTTTTGTTTCTTTAGAAGACTGAGGGAATGCAGTACATGCAGCATAATGAAAGCTTTTAAAATACAGTAAGCCAAAATTGGGCCGCACTGGGTAAGTACTCACTGATGCTGACACCCTGGAGAGCATTGCTGCATGGCTTGCAGTTCTAACAAGCTGGAGACATTGTTGAGGCAACAAAGACTTTAAGAACAGAGACTAGGACACTCAGATGTTAGCATTAACAAAAAGCAAAGCACAGGTGTGCCTCACAGATGCCTCACACTGTTTAGCCCAGTGAAGTCATTTGTGTAAGCATTTTAAGCAGGGATAATCTAGAAAGATGAGTGCTCAGCAGTCAGGAAAAAGGAGACAAGACAGTTTACACAGCACAGGCTATCCCATGTCCTTCTACCACTACCCCCACTCCCATCATGGGGGAATAGAAAGGGAAGCACAGGACTTATTTGCATCTTGCACCACTTTTGTAAGAGCTCATTGGCAATGGTGAGAAAAGTGTCTGTGACAGCTTATTGGGCAGCTCTTTCAATTTCAAACATTCTAGAGAAGGTCCATATTTTCAGACTCTTGTATTTGAACCTCCTGAGATACATAGGAAGGAGAAACTGTCCTCATTCAGACCCAGCTCCACACCATGCCACAGGCCAAACTCCACTTTTACTTGAGAATTAGAGGCAGAGATACCTTCCCTCCCTGCTGGCTGGGCTCAGCCAGGGCAGAATTGAAGGTACCACAATCCTCCCTACAAGAGGTCAGATGCACAGTTATGAGATCAGACAACACACATTGGCTGCCTGAAATGTGAACCATCAGAGAACAGGACCCAGGTCAACATCATGAAGCACCCAAGCTGAACCAACATCTCTATACTGCACCACAGACAGTTTATATCACACTATGGTACCACCACACTACAAAAATATCTACAACATAGACCTGACAGTGCTGGAACATATTAGAGCCTGTTACAAGTAAACAACTTAAAGGTTCTAAACTGGACTGAAGAGAGCTATGTACAGTAAGTCTGACTCAAATCCATCCACAAGCCATTTCCTAGGCACACCAGTGCTGCTAAGCATGGCTCCCATCCACAAGCACAGGCTCTCCTACTATCACCAGTCAACATACAGACTACACACTCAAGTAAGGATATAACAGGAACTGTTTAATTGTCTCGATCAAAAGGTAATCATCCTGGTTGGGGTGACCTCCTGGCCTTACAGCATGCACCTCTCCTTCCCTGCAAGGCATCTCACAAGGGGTTGTGACAACTGCTGGTGCCCCATTTGCTATTGAGACTATCAAACACAAAGATCCCAAAAGATGCACTGTTTTTGCTGAGACAACATTATCACACAAGAAATGAGCAGCTTCAGACAAGCCAAACCCAACAGCATTTCCAAGATTGTTTGCCTTGAACAACCAGATCTCTCTAGCTGCTGCTCAGCTCGCCCAAAACCAAACACCATTTAGGCTGTCAAGCAGCAGTACTTACATGTTCTCCTTGCTTTATTAAGTTTATTTTTTCAGAGAGAAAAATTGAGCAATACATAACTTGATATCCCAAATGCCTATAATACTGCCTCTGGTTTCCAAGCCTGGCATATGCAAGCCAACCCTCACCTTTTATCTTATTCATTTTACAAATTTGCTTACAGCTTTGCTGTTATCTCCAAAAAAACTGAATGGAAAGGACACATGCCCATAAATATGCACACAAGCACTATTTCCATATTCTCTGCATGGCAATTACCCTATTTCTCATTCACAAGACAGGGTTTAACTCATACCCAAACCACAGGGCCTGCCAAAGGCTTCTCAGGAAGCCAGGCCCAAAGCACAGTGCTGCTCTCCCCCCGCATTCACCAACACTGCTCCTTATAAAGACCCACTTACACTGCTTCTTGGCCTCTTGCTGACCATCCTCTGCCTCCAATTTCATAGTCTTCCGCTGCCTGAAGAGCTATGTTCCTTGTAGATCATCACAGCCCCTCAGAGAACACAAAAATGAGGCAGCCAAAGCAAGCCTGCCCCAGCCCCCTTTCCTCTTTTATAGCAGTGCTGGCCCAGCTGGCTGCTAAGGCAGATTGGCCTCACCTGTTTGCTGCTGCACACAGCTGTTACTGATCAGTCAATGAGCAGGACTGAAGGCCACGGTGACCCTGGCCCTGAAGCATAAGCCGTCTTGGACTAAGAAGTCTTCAGCTGTGTAAAGAAGGGTAGGGTTCCTGTGAAGGAAACATTGAATATACTTTTTTTCCTTTTTATTTCACTTTGCTGTGTACTAGAGGTTGGTGGAAGGAGGATGGTACTGCTATACATCTTTCTGCAGTTTTCAGTTGTCTCTGCAAATACCCTGTTTTGAAGACAGAGCAAGAAAGTGAGAGCTTGTGTCTATCACAAGACTAGTCTTCCTCCATGTATCACCCGTGTGTTCAGGGCAGTGAGTTGTCTTTTAGCCAGGGGCAAATTCCCCGTTCAGCCACTGGCATTCCTAGTGATGCCCAATCATTTTAGTTTGAGCAGCAGGTGCTCAGCTCCCTGGTAAATCAGGCTGCAGCTCCAAGTAAATTAGTGAATGATGAGTTTGGGCATGGCATGGGAGTGTCCTGGAATTGGCTGTGCAGTAGAACAGAAGACCCATGCACTAGCTCTGGCCCTGAGCTGAGTCGAGGAAGAGAGAGAGCCTGTGTTGGTTTGTGTCAGGACTAAGGACACAAGAACCTGCCTAGCTGTGTCCTAACAGACCTGGAGATAGGCTGGAGCTGCCTGCACTTGAGTGTGTGGATAACCCGTGCTGGTCTCGAAAAGAGAGCTTGTCTTTGGTAAATTCTCACTGCGCTCATCCTCTCCAGTTTCTGCAGCTCTCTTTATCTTAAGATATGTAAACCACAAAAAAATACTAGGAAATATGGGAAATCATTTAGCAAATAGAACAGTCAATCTTATTTCTTTGTTCATTGTAGCAGGTGTGCTCTCTGGTGAGTATTAATGCTTGCATAAGGAACATTAGAGCTGCACTTAGCAGCAGTTTCAGTGGCAGCACTTCCCACTATTGATTGCTACCATTCAAACTCAGCTCTAATGCATGTCAGCAGACAAGCTAGGAGGTAACTATATCCCCCTGGGAACAATGACTTATTATCACTCTCTTCAGGTGAACCTAGAGGAAGTACTATATATATTTAACAGAAATTCCTGGCTTTAACTGACTGCAAAGGAATTTCATTGGTTGCAGAAGTACAAAGCAACATAATCCCTCACTGACTAGAATGAAGATCAGGTGCTAGAAATGATTTATGCGTACAAGAAATTATTTTATAAACACATTCATGAGCTTGTTTGGTTATTCAATTCCCTGGCTTTTCCCCTCCCTATCCTACCACTGAAATTCAGGCTGGCAAACATGAGCATTTGCATCAAAAAGAGAACAGATATTTTCCCCACAGTTAACCCAGCTCTCAGAAGAATGCCAGATGCGTGAAAGGACAAGGCCACAGGCAGAGAATGCCAGAAAGTTATTCCCAATGAGAACTGGGAGACTGCAGTACTGCTATGAGATATGATCCTTATTTAGATTTCTAAGCATAGTGGATGCTTCCAAACTGGGGAATGTTGTGCAATTGAGAGATACCTGAGCTGGCTCTAAATGAGCTCTTCTCCAAAACAGAAGCTGCATGCGGTCTAATTAGTCCCACTGAAAAAAAACGAGCAAATCAGCTCGTGTGGAGTGCAGCACCAACAGAGCTGCCTTGTCTGCAATTGCTGAGCTAGTCCTGCGTGGTGCTGTGCTGAGCTGTGCAGACACATCAGCTCTCTCTTTACCAAGGCACTGGGTTTCTTGGGCAGGATAGACTCAGTGCTACACAGGATGCAGCAGCTCTCCTTGCTGGAGATGCTTGATAGAAGAGCTAGATCCTATTTCTGAGCCAAGTACAGACTGTGAGGTATTTGAGGCAAAGCGTGCCCTGACTCCCCAGCGTCTGGAGATGGGCCCTTCACTGTATTAAAGCAGGTCAGAGCACTTGACGTTTGTAAAGTGCCTTGCTAAAGCACTTATTGAGGAGAGTGCTCAGTAAGAGAGCAGTAACTACTGAAATAGAAACAGCATTTGGAGCTGAAGGACCTGTGTGCACTCAGGTCACAGGAGTCCATGTGGTTAAATGTGGATCCAATCAACCAGTGAGGTATTGTAAGACAGCAGCATCACAGGAATTCAAGTGTACTGAGGGACTGGCCTGGCAATATTAAAACTGATGGAATGAAGTTCTGATTTCTTTTAACTCAGTTCAGTGGAAGTACTATAACTGATGCACTGCTTTTTAGGTGGCTTGCATTTTTTTCTGGTAAAAGGCATATTTTTCTGACTATTTTTTAAACTTTCATGGTTGTGTGGACTTATATTAGAGAGGATAGGCAGGAGAAGTGCACTTTGTCTTGAAGGGAAGTGACAGGATTTGAGCTGACTCTCAGCATTGAAAGCACAGCCTGCTTCCCAAGAAATCCAAACGCTCCCATTAGCACCATGCAGCTCTGAAGCTGACTGCAGGTTTTCATTACCCTGGTTTGTACTTCTCCAGCATTGCTCAGTTATTCACAAATCTTGGCTTCCTGTAGCCTGTCTTGTCTCCTGCAGTAAGGTCCAAACTCGCTCAACTCCCCACAAGACAGGAGGAGGACTACTGAGGAGGAGCAGAAAAATAAAACTTCAGGAATGTATCAAGGACATAAAGACTACAGCTAGGCGCCCTTGTCTGCTCTACAGCGCTCTGCTTGCTATCTTCCCAGGACAGATTTCTTTTATTCATTAACAAATACACTTGTCTGGGCTAGGAAACAGGACGTGTAATAGGCCATGTTCTCTGAGGGGAGCCCGGCCTGGAAGAACACCCGTGTCTATTATGTTTCAGTATTTAGCATAATTCACTCATAAATCTGTGGCCTTTGTTAAAAACCCATCAGCTGGAGCAAACATGAGTCTACTCCTGTTCCCAGTGACATCAGGATAAGATACGGAATCTTTTCAATCAGAGAGTATATAGCAAGCCATAAAGAGGAAAAGCAGACTGTGGGCTTATTTTGATCACATCTCTCTTCTCCAGAAAGCACACAAAATATTCATTTTTGTGGCAATTTATTTCCTGAGCTGCTGTTCAGAAATAACTCAAGCACTGACATGTTAACTGGGTTCCACAGCTGTTTGCACTAATGCAGCATCAGCTACCTGGGCACGCAGGCTCAAGCAGCAGCAGATGAAGAGCTCTTCAGCCTGAAGAAGTACCCACTGTCCACGTACCTACACCACACTGGTAACTTGTGTCCCATTCCTGGCCTTGATAATCACACCACTGAGTTCTGGGCTGCTAAATGTACTGGGAAGTTAACAGGCTGGAGGATTCACTAAGTTGTCTCCATAGCTTACTTTTACTTGGGAGAGCACGATTTCTGTGCATGCCGTGCCACTGCACCCTGGGTGGAACTGTGCATCAGAACAGCAAGCCAGTTCCTCTGAATTATTTACACCAACTCACATGAACTTACATTTCTCTTCCTTTTTTGCACAGTCACCACGATGCTTGGCTCTCTGCAAATAAACTGGAGAGACAGACGACAGAGATGATGAGGTTGATCTAGGTGATTATAACAAAATATGGCAAGGCATTTAACCAGCTCATTTCAGCAGCACTTCCTTTCTCTACTAGTTCATTACTGTGTAGCAGAACACCTCTAGGGAGTTTATTTCAAGATCCTTGTGGTCCTTTCAGTGTTCCTGTGTGGCACAGACATGGTCCAACAGAGAAACAGGCAGAAGGGACTAGTTCAGCAGCAGTTGACCTCAGTTTCTCCTGCTGGGCTGGGCTGCACACTGAGTGCCTTCAGCATAGGTTTTGATTTGCAACAGAGCCATGCCTTGGAGACAGAACAAGTAAGGAACTAACCTGATGACATATGCCCTGAGAAGCCTATCAGTTCGATGGTCAGAATGGGCTGGAAGGATTGAGGACCATTGGGTTCAGTCTCTAGATTTACCTTGAACTGACTGACTGCTTCTGCAGATCTCTAACCATTTCCTCTGTTACTCCCTCCATTTGTATCAGCAGCAGAGATGACGCCCCCCATATTTTTTCACATCTTTCTGCTGAGCAAATCAGCTGTCTGGGGAGTGAATGAGCGTGTGTTCCTCTATCTTGTAAGGTCAGTGAGACAAAAACAATCCCCAAAGCCACTACATTTAGCTTTTCTCAGCCAGAAGCATGGTGCTGAGCCAGGAACAGTAATAATAGGAAAACACAATAGTTCCTCAGAACAGCCCTAAAATAATACATCTGAAGTTGGGGGAGGGATGGAGGACAATTTTATTACTATTCTAAAAACATTCAAAGGAAATAAATCAGTATGCATTTGACGGAGAGTTCTCAAAAGCCAAAGTGTGCTAAATATAAAGCGGAATTTCTCCAAACACAAAACGTGTCAGCAAGAGGTCCTTGGCACAGCAACTTATTAAAATCTGTATGTTTTTCTGTTTTGTTTTCTTTTTGACCCCCTTTCTCCTTCTTTAGCCTTTGCCCCTTCTGGTTACTTTCCTTACTGGAGAGCTCATTGGAGCGATTGGATGGGAGTAACTTTGTAAGTTATGTGATGATGTGAAGAGTCCATTAGTTCACCCCAAGCAAGGTGGGCAGGAGGAAGATGATGTACTTGCTGCAGTTAAAAGTAGGCTATTTGCATGCTGAATATTTTTAATCACTGAGCAATGCCAAGAGAATATGAACATCATTGCACTCAGTTACCCAGTGACCTTTTAAACACACTTGCTTTAATACAACACAAAACAGCACAATGTTTCCAGCAAAGAAAAAAGTGTACAGAAATGTTTTTAGATAACATGACTGAGTAGAGCTGGATTTAAGCACCTTTACACCTGCCACAGAGGACAGCTGTGCAACCTTCAGGAATCTAAAGGAGTCCTAAGGCATTATCAATTGTTTTTACTTCTGTCCCCAGATCTACCAGACAATTTAATTAATAGATCACAGGCTGCTTGTCACTGGTGCATGTTTGGCAAATAGCAGTAAGGGGGCATGTTGGCTGAAAGCAATTTCTCTGTAGACTGCCCCCAAACTAGGACCTGTGGATTACTTCTCATGACCCACTACCTTTGCCAAGAACAGCTAAAGCCACAGATATCAGGAGTGACTGCTGTTCTTCAATGCATTAGTCATTGATCTCTGTATATTTGTAGCAGACAGAAACCTGTCTCTCAGTTATTATTACCCTCAGAAAAGAGACCAAAGAGTAGAAAGGCACAGAATTTGGATGCCCTGTCAAGCCCTGAACTGCCAAATCTCATATCAAGGTTACTTCCACTGGAACAAGGCAATTGGCCAAAGTCAAAGAACTTAGATCAAAATTAAAAGCAATTTCTCAGTGATATGAGGACAGCAGACAAAACAGATCTCTAAAGAACAGTTCTTCCAGTGGCTTTTTGGAACCAGCTCTTGCATAAGGTATTGAATGGTGAAACTCTCTCCAACATTTTGCGCGGTCTCCTTCAATGAGCAACTGTTAATGCTCAGTTGCAGTTTTCTGGCTGCAGCAAAAGCATTTCTCTGTGCTGGAGTAGTGGAAAAAAAGGGCAGAAACCTATTTATCACAGCCAGCCAGAAGTGATCAAGGCAACACATAATGTGCTTGAAGGAGCAGAAACTCTGCAGGCTTTCACAAAGCTACAGAGCTGTTTGTTGTTTGCTTCTCCTTCAACTACCAGAACATCCCCTCTCACCAGTACAGCAGAGAGGTAAATAACCCTCTCTTGACTGGCATCTCCATCAGTTCTGCAGCAACTCACACGTTCTCCCAAGCAGGGCTGTGTCTCCCAAAAGAAGCTCCAAGGAACTGGTCAAAGCAGGTGCTTTTCTCACGTGCTAGTGGCCAGAAGCCCTAGGGAAAGAGCAAAGGTAAAAGCTTGTCCCAAGAGTAGGACAAGAAGGACACCCACATGGGCACACTGAGGAATGACAGAGGAATTTCTAAAGGGCACTTCTTCATTTTTGATGCCTTGCAACACGAGTTTCTTGGCTGGATCTCCCCTCCACTGGAGCAGTGTAGGAGGGCAGTATTATTCAGACAAATATATGAGGCCTCCTACTTAATTAGTTACATGGCCAGTCTCCCACTAATTGTCCCCATCCTTTTTCAACATTGCTGCCAAGAGACAGAAGCCAGCATGGAGACAGAAAATGGGTAAAAGCAAAAAAACCTTTCTTCTTTCCTCATGTTTCCCCATCTGGCAGCACGTGCAGAACAGAAGTCCCATTGAGAGTTGAGCTGACAGCATTGACCTCTCTCCCTTTGACATCAGTGGGGAAGGAGTCTGAACGAAAGACACTTCATTGCTAGTTAAAGCAAAACTCCTCTATGTTAAATGTTTGCCAAATCACCTAAGTCTTCCCTTTTAACCCCTGTGGGTAAGGTAGTCTGAAATACTTGTGTGAAGGATTTTTAAGAACCCCTCCAATAGGGAAAGCATTACATTCCCCTTGAAACGTGCAAGGTAGAGTGAGAAATCTAAAGGCCTTTGGTACCAAAACTGTCTCAGTGCTTTGAAAGCCCATTTGATACCTACGCAATTTGAAAGTCTGTCCTAGCACACACTGCAAGGCGAGAGGGAATGGTAAAAGGAGGTGGAAATAAGGCCTTTGGTGTTCTCCAGTGTAAAAAGCAGACCCCATCTCTCTGAGTCGGCAACCTGCCTCTAAGTTGAACCATGAAGTGTGTGAATCAGCAAATGCCAGACAGATTCAAAACCACCTGGAGTTTAGGATTCTGCTTCCTTGGAAGATCAAGGGTCCAGTCGAAGGACCTAAATGTTCTCAGAGTTACCTGGGAGGCTGAGAAAGCGCCAAACCGCCTCTCTCCCCAAATACACACACGTTTTCCTCATAATGCATTAAGAACAAGATAGATACTTTTCAAAACATTTTTTTTTTAATTAAAAACAACAACAAAAAAAGGAGCACACACCAGAGCTTGACCTGGCCTAGCCAAGCTGCTGGTCAGCAGGATGCTGAAGTGGCACGAGGAAGGCCGAGCTGTTTCCTGCGCAGGTCGGGAGCACCGGCACGGACACGGGGACTCGCGGCGGGAGGCTCCCGCTCTGCCTGCTGGGCTGCTGCTGCTTGGTGCTGAGCGCCTCTCCCTCGCATGGTGAAGGGAAATACCTCCAGGAGCCACAACTCTTTTCCCAGCGGATGAATCGCTGAAAGTCCCAGGGGCTTGGGAGAAAAAAAAACGAAGCGTAACAAAACAAAAACCCCACAAAACATTTCAATGAATTGGCATTTTCCAGCCTCTTCTGGAGACGTTTCCCAGTCGGGTCTCCTGTCTCTCCCTGCAGCTTACACAAGTTTGAACAGACACTCATCTTTGGCAACAGCCACATCATTAGGACTCAGCTCTGCTTCCACTGAAGTCAACACGTATCCTTCCCTAGGCCCCAGCTACAGCTGTGCTGGGGCTCCTGCTCACCAGCCAATTGTGCTTTGAAGCTTAATATTCACTCACTTTATCTAGTCAGCAACTTCTAAGAGCTTCCTCCGGCTTGTGTAAGAGAACACCTGTAAATTCAAGTAAATGTGAATGCGTTAGCTGCAGCCCTGGGGTGAAGCTTTCAAATATGACCAAGAGATGAAGAAGCCAAAGTGACTTAGGAAGTCACCTGGGCACGAATTCAGGTATTTAAACATCCCTGCCACCTGATAAACTAATGCAGTTTCCAAAGCTCCTGTGTTGCTCCACCAGCCTGGTCTCTGTAACAGAAAGGCTGGGCTAAAAACGTGACACCTTTTTTTCATACTCAACTTTCAGACTATTTCAACTGTCAGAATTTACCAGCTATGTGCCTCATTTGTCTGTCAAATATTTAAAAAATAATTCAACCTGCTCTAATAATCACATTTTACAACATGCATCAAGTTTGGATCAGAATAGCTTCTCTGGGATAATCAGTAAACCCAAACTGCTGATTTAAGGCCTAAATATCAGTCACTGGCCAGCCAGCCACAAAAGGCCACTCCATCCTTGAACTCTTGGAATTATTTTTGGCTCAGACTAACTCTTGTTACCGTACATCTTATCCTACACACAAAAGGAAAGCGATTGTGTTTTGCAGAGAACAAGGCTACTGTTGCACTACAAGTTTACATACAAACACAACTTCTGCAAATATAAGACCTAAGTAAGATCTCGCATGTCCCAGCTAGGTCAGACCACAGGGGTCAAGGGAATGGCAATTGCCATATAGGATCAGGCCTAATACATGCATCACAGAAGCAAGATCGCTCCTTTGCTCTAGGTCTGGTCACTTTGCACATACCACTGCTTTAGCGCTACATCCTTATCTAATGGTAAACCTGTTTCAACAACATGCAATACATATTAATGCAATATGCACTGCAGCACACGATATACACTCAAAGAAATATGCCAATGCCAAAATCTGGCTTCTCACACATGATGGGGCTAACAAGGAAGAGTCTTTTACGAAAGACAATATAGTAATTGTCACCTGAAACCATGAGATCCAAAGGGCCTCCAGCAATCTGCAATATTGGGGCCTAATAACAGAAGCTAATTCATGGAGAAAGAAACACAAACAGTGGGACTGAGGTAATGGCAGAGATTTCATTAGTGCAATTAACATTTATAATGGTATGTTCTTTAATAGAATTTAAATAAGGCTTTGAATAATTACACACACTAAAACTAACATTCCATAACCTTATTCTGCACGGAAAAGCAGCAGAAACATCTCTCTGGACTGTACAGGGTCCAATTATGAACAATTACATTCAAAAAGTAGTTTAAAACAAAAACAACTCTTCCCCTCAAAAGCTGCATCACCATTTCTCTAAAGTCAACTTTCTCCCCTACTGCAAGAAGTGTGAAGAACAGATGAACAGGGCTTCAGCCCCATGGGTTTGGCCTCATCAAATTGCCAGTAATGCTTTCCAGCCTAGAGTCTCTCATCATTTCTTTAGGGTGACGGAAGCTCATGGAAAGAAAAAGAGCATTTCCCAAGCAATGGAAGGCGAGTTCTCCCTTCACTGGCCCAAAAATATAAATAAATTATGGAAGCTTGAAAAAAAATTATATATAACACAGGTATGTGTGTTAATGGGGTCTGTTCTCCTTTACAAATTACTCACAGACAATGGGGCTGGGTGGGCTAAAAAACCAAAAGCAGCGTATGAAACCATAATATACTGTTTCAAAATCTGCACTGTCCTGCAGAACCAGGAATTATAATTTATTCATATTGTTCTCAACAGATCCAATATATGCTGGATATGTAAAAAACAAGCGACTGAGTCATCAAGAAAAATCAACCAAGAAAACCTACACACCGTAAGAGTTCTTTGAAACAAAACAAAACCTCCAAAGAAACATTGAGGAAAGCTCAGAAAAATTTATCGTCGATTCTGAAGTGGGGCCTCGTGACGTCATCTGGGTTGATGAAGACCGAGATGGACTTCCCCGGGTTCTCAGTCACTAACTGCTGCAACTTTTTGGCTAATCGGTCGTCAGGCTGGTTGGTGTCTCCTCCATCCGACTGCGGGGAGGGGATGCTGGTGGTGCTGCCCCGCCGCTGGAGCTCCAGCGTTAGCCGGTTGGCCGCTTTGACGTGTTCGATGGCAGTTCGAAGGTGTTCGGCAGGGTCTGAGCGCACCGAGGACAACTTCCGCGCGTGCAGCATGACCGTCTCTTCAGAGAGGTGCTCCAGCATGTTGCACTGAGGGATAAAATAGTTAGGGCACATCTTGTTGACCAAGCAGTGCTGGAGGTCATCAATGAGACCCAGGAGGAAATGGGCAGCGTAATCCTCCTGAGACAAGTAGCTGGCTGGTAGCCTGTCGCAAGCCCAAAGCATCATGCTTCGTAAATGATAGGGACTAATGGCTTTGGGGCGGGAAAGCAGTTTGATGATGATAGCTTTGCAGGCCTGATAGGCTTGCATGAGGCTGCTGGAGATGCACTTTTTCAGCTGCACTTCACTTCTGGCAAATGAGAGCCTCCATTCATTGTCCTTCTTCCCCTTGTAGGAACATGCAGGCACTAAGTAAAACCCACTTATGACCTCCTCCTCTGTGATCTTCCCATCCCAAAAGTGGTTCTCCATCAGCCAACTCTGGGCCACTGCTGGCCAACCCTTGAAGGACACCACAGGGACAATGTCATACAGCATGCGGCTGCTGCCCACTCCCAAAATGATAGATATGATAGTCCCGTTTTTCTCTACCTTCTCCACCTTAGGCATCCCTCGCTGAGGCTTTTTCTGGATCTCAGAGAGGACAATGCTAATGGAGTCATAGAACCAGTCTGCTACTTTTGTTGGCGAGAAGAAATAATTCGTAGCTCCGTTGATATGGTCCACGATCGTGCAACAGTCCTTCCACTTGCTGATGGTTCCTTCGTCAAAGAGCCGAAGGCTCAGCCAGGAGTGGCACAAAGCCGAGTGGCGCATGTCCAGCGTGACCGGTTGGTTGCGATCGTGCAGCTTCAGTGCGGGCACCAGCAGGGTGAAGTCCATGTCATAGTCCGTCCCTCGTGCATAAACATTCAGCTCATCGAGGTCAATGTCCACCACACCTTCCCGCACGCCGCCCGAAAGCAGCAGGTATTCATTGGCTACAGGCAGCTTCTGGTCAAGTTTCTGCACCATGCCTGCAAAAAAAGGAGAGAGGAGTCCTTTTAAGAGAAGCCAAACAGATTTGGGATTCCCACGTTAACCTGGTTTAAAACTTATCCATGTTCAGAGGAAAAACGAGCAACCATGGGTAACTACACTGTTAGAGTGACACTAACTTAAACCAGGCCCAATGCAGCCAAGCCCTAGTCCCACCTGACTCAGGGACAAAACACCACCCGCACCCTGGAAATGGGTGAAGTTCATCCTAAAACTGGGAGCAACAGAAAAAAAGCAGAAGCCTCTGTCAAAGCAGAGCTAAGCTATTTGCAGGGCTACATTTAACTTAAACTTCCTGTAAGTCAGTTTTTCCACTGTATTTCACCTCATTTCCATCACATCCAAATGCTCCTCTCTGAATTTGAAAAAGAAATGAGAAGATTAAGTAACCAACTGTTCTTATTTTCCGATAGAAGAGAAAAGCTGGACTGGCATAGTGAGGTTAGGCTGGTGTGAATGAACGCTACAGCTACAAACATTACTGCAAACAGGTGAAATCCTAAACTGGATTTTACTGAAATGATAGTACTGTGCCATAAAATATCTGATGAGCTCCTCAGAGCACAGCCATGAAGACACATTACTATTTTCTTTACCAAAGCCAGACACCACCCACCCAATCTGCACTGCCTGCATCAATTCTGCAAGCCTTTATTTATTTAATTACTGTGTACTTTAGCCATATCATTATATTTTGTTAATAAATTTTAATGGCAAAGAGACTCCACATAGTACTTCAGATATTAGCATCTCAATCAGTGCTCAAATTAGACTTAAAATTGAGCTCTCTACTTAGATTGCTCCTGCTACTTAGGCTGTTTCACTCCTCATGTCCATTCTGTGGTTAAAAGCTCTCGATTCTTTCCCACAGTAAGTTCAGAAAACACACCCAGGCCATGAGAAAAATCAGTCCAGTGACTCTGGATGAAGACACTGAATCTCTTACAATTGCTGCAAAAGAAATGTATCATTATTTCTTACAAGCACAAATGTATGAACTTATTTTTATTGGCATGCATTACTTCATAATGCACTATGGTCTGTTTACATTGAGAGTGCTCTAATTTAGACCTTCCAGTAGGAGGAAGCCATTCTTACAGAGACATCAGTGAGGATAAACAGCAAGAGGCACGAGAAGGTGAGCCAGAGAGCTATAAATCAAACTATCAGAGCAGGAACCACAGACAGATATATTAGGAGGTTCCAGGAGAAGGAAACAGCACTTGAGGAGTGCTAAGAAACTCATCCTCAGCTAATCCCATTTCATCATCTTGCCACCTGCTGTTACCCATGCCTCACTAAAAGAATAATAATAAAAAAACCCCACCACCCACAAAAAACCTTGTCAACCTCATTTTCTTCATTTTCTGAGACTTTCCTAATCCACAGAATGACAGTCTTGCACAAGTTTCTCTATACCTCAGGCTAAGTAAGCAGCAGTCACTCCTTTTTCACATGCAGAAAAGAGATTTTTAAAAGTATCTGTGTGCAGCTTCCAGCTGACTGGCATCACTTCTGGAGTCAGTACAGATCTGCTGCTTCCAAATTCTGTCCTTGAATTAGGGCAAGCAGCCTTGAGACTTTAGAGCCCAGTCACAAGTTGAGCCCTGGGGTAGAATCTGGGTCAGTCATACCACAAGGCAGGACCTAATATTAGTGTGGGTCAGTAAGGCTGCTCAGGACACATCAGGGTCCTGACGGCCAGTCCTGCGCTCATATCAAGCCTAAATTCTCCACTCACGACTGTGACCTGTGGCACTTACCACAGCAGATGCTCCTGTGGGAGGCAGACAGAACATAATCACCCTACAGAAGAAACACTCAACAGCAAGTGGAGCTTAACCTGTACTTTTAAAATCACAGGATATGTACAATATACACACATATATAATATTTATAAACCTTGAAAGCCTGAGAGCAGGACCACTCCTGCAGCATTTCTCCTACCCCATCACACAGCACCGTGGGCCTCACTAGCACAAAGCGGAGCTTGCAGCGCTCTGCAACTGGGTGGACTGCAAAAGCCCAGGCAGCAAAGAGGAGGCTTCCACTCCCCATGGGTGGAAAACACTTCAGGAAGACAGAACCTTTCCAGAAATTGTCATCCAGGCACACCCACGGAAGAGCCACTTTGCTTCCTTACAATAGAGGGGGAAAAAAGAAGAGCGCGTGAGAGAGAACACCAAATCTCAAGCATTCTTGCAGCAGGAAATGCTTTCTGCCCACAGAACGCTCTTTAGACCTTCCTGAGGGAGAAAACGTTTTGTGTGCTCTCCATGAAAACTGGCTTGCAAAGCTATAGATACCCAAAAAGAGAAAAATGCAGAATACTGCTAGTAGGCCACTTCCTTTCCCTCTTCAGCACTCTTCAATCTAACAGCAGAGGAGAAACAAAAAGTATTCAGGCAACAGCTCTAGGAAATGACCTAATACATTATCAAAATCTCTCTAGCTGGATGGTTGTAGAGTTTAAACCCAAACTCTTGTACTCTGTGTCACACAGAACTTCTCCTTCAAGGCCTGGACCAGGAATACCTGCTGATTCAATTTTAAGTTGTGGATCAGGGGGTTGAGATGAATTCCCCTTGAGGAAAATATATTTAGAATATGCATAGTGTGTTATATAAATACCTGGGCAGGCCAAATCCAGGATACACTAAGGCTTTTGGGATGCTTTGCTGTGTGTTCAAGCTGCTTCCCCCAACGCCTTACTCATATATCTATTTAATATAAGAAAGGAAATCAAGGAACTTGTTAGCAAATATTATGTAGCATACACTACCCTGGCAAAACACTTTCATCCCATGTTCCAACAAATTAAACACCAGGTCAGAACACCATGTGTCCACACAGCAGAAACAGGCACTCGAGCCCAGCAGGCATGCAAGTACAAATACAGAGAAAAATACCAAGATTGGTACTTGACTCTAGTACTTGAGATAATGGCAACAGCAAGCCAAATGGAGCTGCTGCTTCTCATCTCAGTACCATGAGCAGATGTGGGTTGGGATGACAGATAACCCTGTGAAATTTCTAGAAATCCTGGGGAGTTTCTATAAATGCTGAATCCAGAAATCCTAGGGACAAACGTAGGAATTTTTACTTCAGCTGTAAGTCCAAATGTCTGGCATGAGAACACATTCTGAAATGCTTAAGAAGTCACTTGCTGCTGCCAGCCAAAACATATAATTTTCAGGTATACTTTGTGTAACATGTTCCCTTGAAAAAGTTGTTTTGCAAAGCTGATATTTTAATATCTGATATTTATCAGATTTAGGTTCACTTACCATTGATGTCTAAAGTGTTTGCAGAAGCTCTGTAACTAGTTTCAGACTCTTTCAAGCTTGGTAATGTAACAGGTAAGAATGCTTATAAGCATGAGAAATGGAGAGAATATAAAAATCAAGAGCAGCACTTGTAGGCCAAGCTTGCTGGTTAGTTTACTAAGCAGCCAATTCAGGGCAACACAGGTGAGCAAATTAGTTCCACAAACACAATTCCACTCTACTGCTGTTCCTTCAGTGACAGGAAATAGGTTTTATTTTTATTCCAAGCACTGTGATATAAGGAGAAGAAAAAAAGGACAGAGCAAAGAGATTTTACGTTTACGTAACATCTGCATTTGGGATACATCCTTGAATGAACTGGGACTCTGATGCACATGACAAAGAGATTATTCTGTCCATTAAAAAGGGCAGGAGAGAAAAAAAAAAAAAAAAAAA